>VWZL01000983.1:185462-327917 GCA_013396915.1 Stercorarius parasiticus
GCACTCAACCCCCTCATCCAGATCATTGATAAAGATATTAAACAAAACTGAAGGAGTCAAGAAGAGTAACTGAAGACCTCAACATCTGATAGTGTAAGTATATCTAAGCTGAATATTCCTTCATCTCTGAACTTCCTGCACTTCTGCAAGACAGATGACTCCTGTTTTATACTTAAAACAGGTTATGCAGAAGTTACCCAAGCCCCACCAGTGGAGCTTAGCATCCCAAAGCCAGGAGTTTTGTATGAACTGACATTCTGTTTGCACAAACGACACATCTCCTGGGTACACTGGGCAAAATGCAGCTTTTCTCCCAACATCACAGCAACGCCAACTCCTCATTGCACCAGGAAACTTTTATGGCAATCACGTGAAACATGATCCCACCCTCCCACCACCTCAGGCCATGTCTCACACAGGGTGGTGGTTGATGACATACTGCCACTAAAGAAAACAGCAGGCTTGAATTCCACTTTCAAGTCTGAAGACAGAAAGCAGGCTAATATGTAGCAACGGGATATACACACACTTCCTAAGCAGTCCACATTTGTTTTATCTACTATTGGCACTAATAGGAATCTCCCAGATGTGAACAAACAGAACAGCTGCCCAAGAAAAGACCAAAGCTGGCAACAAATCCAAGTTCCACACTGGCCACAAATCTCCTGTTTGATTGATTTATTTACTCTAAATGCTGCAAAGGCATTTGTGGAGCTTCACCACACCGCAGCTCAGCACCCATGAGCTGATGGAGCAGAGTCCATCTCAGACGTGTCACCAGGCAGCAGACACAGGGGTGGGGTAGTCCAGACCTGCCTGGTGGACTAAGGTAAGGAAAGGATGAGCTTTCGGTAAAGACATGCCCCAGACAAAGAATACACCTTTTGTTTTTGTTGTTGCCTTGGTCTTTCAAATTATTTCTCCATTTGACTTTCAGAGAGGTTTTCCTCCATGAAAATTACATTTTCAAACACAATTTCTCCCGAGCTACAATTTCAAGGCAACAAAGGTTATTTAACCCTTATTAAATTTAAAAGTCTCATATCTCAGTTGTTCCACCCAGACTTGTGCCTGCTATCATCAAAACTCTTGAAAATTAAGCACCACACAGGTCTAAGTCATCTGAACACCAAGAATTAAGAATTTGGCTTTGAAATCGCAGAGGAAGGACTTCTTATGCTCAAAGGCTGAAAACCTAAAGATTAACTGCATGTAAGTAAAGAAATCTGAAGCGATCACTGAACAATTTAAGAGGAAATTAATGAGTGGATCCTGAAGACAATAATATTGCAATCATTAGGTAAATTGGTAAAACAACCCTGGTTTAGATCCTTCCTATAGTATCTTGCTTAGTTGAATCAGCCTGCGTTTCTTTATATAAAGGTTGTGTCTGGGGAAACATCTATACATACTTTCTCAAAACATGTTTGAGTAACCTGCTAAATGATTAATTGCAGCAATTTATCCTAGTTTGACTATAATGTTTTTCCTTATGACTTTAAGATGTCTCACTGCTTCAAAAAAATTAGCACTTTTATACTGAATAATCAATATACATTTTACTGTAAATATCTCACTGAAGGATGGAGGTTTTTTTCTCATTCTGCATGGCAGGAAAATACCTTCTCTAGCGTTAACTGGGGAGGGCTGAGCTCACTGAATTTCACAGAGGACGGTTTCTAGTGAAGTCAGTATCATTTTAAAATTGTTAATAGCTGCAGGACTTACAAAGGTCTTGCATGTTTATGCCTTCCCGATGGGAAATTATTTACTGTCCATCAACTAAATTATTCAATGAGTTTCATGAAATGATCCAAACATCTCTGAAGGCTGTATTTTTATTATTCTCTCAGCTTTTTTTATTCAGCAGCATGGATCTGCTTCAAAATGAAATACAACTTTTCACCTTTATAATAAAGAACATAATCTAAAGGCAGACACAGCACCATTTGAATTCCTAGTTATTAATTCTTATGGTGGCCTTCCTAATGTTGGTATACCATGTTAAACCACCAGAGCCATAAACACATTCTTATAACTTAAATGCCTGGAAATTCATTCACTGTAGTTCTTAAATGGTTTAAAAGCAAATAGATACAAAACATTTTGTGACTTGTAGCTACTGCCACGAGCACAGAGCTAATCTTGGTGATGAGACCACCAGAGAACTCTGTGAGATTCACATCCAGACTCTTATTTCCCCTGTGGGTCAATCTAAATATAGGATGTTTTTTCACCAGTGACAGTATAGGTTTCTATTATTGCCATATAGGTAGAGTAAACGATCTAAAATCCTTACAGTTTTCAAAAAGAAAGGCTGGTATAATCAAACTCACACGAGTTACAAGAGAATTACTATGATAAGGGAGCTGACAACCTGGAGGCCAGTCACCAGAAGAGCTGTAAAGAAGAGAACTGGGTCCATGGACGAGGTATTTCCAGTGATGCTCTGCAGAGGTTACCGCTCAGGACGTCTCAGAAGCTGCAATTGCTAAAAAGGACTGGGAACAGGGAGGTGGTACCAGAGCTAACCGTGTGCTCCATGCCAGACCCACCACTGCTTGGAACTACTGGTGAACCAAAAAGTTGAGATACATTTTTCTTTTTTACATTGTCTCTACCTGAAGCTTCTACAATTGCCCTTGGAATAAAGTCTAAGACGACAGTCACACTCAGAGGGTTACACCCCAGGAAGACGTTGAAGAACTGGCAAGGGTACAGAGAAAAGCCACAGTTCTCATTAAAGTAATAGAAACATGCTCAAGAGTGCAAGTGATAAGCTCAGCAAATATGCAGTACAAATGAAAAATCGGGGAAAAGCAATCAACATCTTTAAAACATACATGAGGGACTGAAATTCGATCGCAGATCAATTTTCAACATAAGAGGCAAAGTTAAGGCAGTAATAAAATGGATTAGAAATCACTTTCCATTTGCTCAGCTTAAGATGTTTATGCAAAACATTTTCTATCCAAGGCATTTCACTAAATTAAAGTCAGCAGTGCCAAAGGGCTTTACCAGGAGTGCTGGGGGATGTGAAATCTCCTCTTTGTGCTCACCACCAGGAACCAGCTCTACAGCCCAAACCATCACCTGGTACTGGATCTCCATCACCCAGCACTTCTGCACAAATGCAACCAATGGACTGTCCTCACAGTGTCCAAAAACCCAACCTTACCCTAAATAACTCTTAGTAGCCCAGTTTTGCAAGTAAAGTGCCTTCAAAATCTTTCCCGCACAACCTTTCAGAGCCAAGTTTTACTCAAATTTGGTATGGGCACACAGCCAGCCCCAGAGCGGTACCAACTCCACCTCCTGGTGCCCAGAGGTAATGTCTTCATCCAGTTTGGGGACGGGGATGGGGGACAGCATTAGAGGAGAAGGGAGGTCTGAGGAGCTGAGGTTCAACCATAGCACAAGCAGCTGTGGGAAACCTGAAGCCTCCAGCTCCCCTGTTCCCAGAACTACTCGTCTCCCTCAAGAGCAATAGGGCATAAAAATGTGTTTCTGCCATTAAACTCAGAAGACTGGAGTCTAAACAGAGAGTGGAAAAAGTGGCTGCTAAACAGGATTTTTCTACTTTGAAGTCACTCTCCATGATAGAATCGCATTTCAAAGTGACAAAGCCATCTTGGAATCCGGGCAGTTTAAAATTGATGCTTTTTTTCCTTTTATAACAATCTTTCACTTATTACTTCTGCTTCTCATTCCCTCCATCTCTACCCATTTCACTCCCCTGCAAGACCCCTGGGAGAAAGAGAGTATTCAAGAGAAACAGCTTTACAGAGCACACCCAAAATGCTGTCACAGACTTACAAGTAAACTGATAAAGACTGAAGAAAAACGTGTCTCTTCTGGTCTTTCAGTAATACGAATCTTGACTACTTCCTGCAACAACCATTAGGGGAGATATTTTTGGGCAGACCCAAAACTGACTGATAAGTGTCACAAATAAATGTATCTGTAAACGAGAAAACAAAAGCAGCAGTCGCTGACGCCAGCGTGGCTGCATGCGTGGCCAAAATAGAATTGCAACAGAAAGCTATTTCTGTGCAGATGGCGAACGCTACGAGGCAGAGACCTACATACTTTTAGTGTGAGCCACCAATAGAAAGAGAAATGCGTTTGTTTTCCTTCTGCATGAAAACTAAGAAAACAACTTTGTTTCCAGAACATGCTTGTACCTCCCAAGGGCTAAGATTTTGTGGATCCTTAATTCTTCGCGCCCACAGGAGCACGCGAGGCCCTGCCTTCCCTCCTGCCATGGAGCTCAAGGCTGCAGAGATGCCACCACTCGCATCCCGTACTCCGACAGGAACCCAGGCACGTTTCCAACCCACCTCTGCTTGAACAAATTAAATCCACTTAACTGAACATCATAAAACGCTGGGTTTAAATGGCTCTTTTTCCACTACATTGTCTTCTGCAAATAGCACCGAGGTTATTGATTTCCTGCGATGCAATATCAGTCTGTTTACTTAAACTAGCTCCCATTTTAAAAACTTCATAAAATGTAATCCGGAAAAACCATGCTGTACTTCAAACACCACTGATAGCAGACTTGTTGCATGAAGAGACTCTGAGAAAAATCCCTTCTAAAAATTGGAAGCTGATGACCACCGGGCTCTGCCTTTACATTCACATTGGACCTTATCAGCATTTCCTACAGCAGAGCCTGCGTTGCATCCCTCTGAGACTGAAGACGCACACCTGCCTTATTTCCAAACACCTTTCTGAATTAAACCCTAAATCTCAGTGATCCAGTAACGTTAGCTGTGCTTTATCTTCCTTCCACAGCAACCAACACTCACAGATGCCGAATTACACCTTACAATTTCATTGAGCTAAAAATGAGAGTGGGATCCTGAGATTTGACTTGTTTTAGAGCTGTGATGACAAAGAAAGGAGATGACATTTTATTTCGCTTGAAAGGTGGGAGAATAGGGAAGGGGAGGTAGCAGCGAGGAAAGGGAGAAGAGAAGAAATCTTGACAAGAGAGAGCTGGCAGCTCAGCTGAGAAGGCAGCTTGGTAGGAAACACGATCAACAGAACTTAAGGCCAGAAAAGATCAGCAGCTGCTGAGCACAAGTCACAGATTCTGCATCAAGCCCACAATTTCTTGTAAAATAAAGAATCAGAGGCATTGACTGAAATTATCAAACAGCAAGGTTCGTTGGTTTGGCTTTTTTTAATATTTTTTTCTTTCAAAATACAACATATAATTGTGTTGTGTAATTAATAGTCACAAATTATTAACCAACATGATCACATGAAGCTCAGGGGTCTAAAGTGATTCCAAAAGAGGGAAGAGTCATTCATGGGAATTAAATCTATCCATACCGTGACCTTTTGATCCAAATTCATTTTGAATTCCAAAACACTCGACAGCCAGAGGCTGGAAGATTGAGCACATTGTACCTATACACGCCAGGTACTGGACAGGAGATGGGACAAGGGACATCTGGACTCAGTCAGGATGGAAGTTCCTAGGTTTCTGCTTGAAAGTGCCAGTGACACCAAATAACACCTCTGTGTTCATGTTTCTGCTCCCCGCCCCCCCCCCTTTTTTTTTTCTTTGCTTCAGAGAATGAAGAAGTGGCAAAGTCTCCTTCAGACAGTGCAAAAGTCTAAAACAATATTAGCTAACGCTGGAAAAGGACTGAGTCTCTTCTGCCCTGTACCAGGCACAGTTGAGAAGGGTTCTGGCAAGACCTTTGTTCAGGGAAAAGAAACTGAGCATGTGCTTGGATCCTACTAACTTTGAGATTTTAGCTTATTTCCAATTCGGAACCCAACGAGAAGAAAATTTATGAAAAATGCAGTAATCACAAACAGCATCATTCATGTCTTGTTGAGCTTTCCTGGCATACCTTTAAATGACTCCCACGAGTGCCAAGGAAAGGGATCTGGGAACAGTTCCCACATATCAAGAGAACTGCAAATAGACATTAAGAAAAAAAAAAGAAAAATAAAAGAACCTGGTTCAGCTTGCAGCTAGAAATAAAAGGACAGGATTATGGGAGAAGACTTGTAAAGCGAAGGCTAAGGAAATCATCACAATATTAAGCAACAATGAACTAAGATTATTTCCAAATGGAAATGAAGAAAGCTTCAAATCAGGGAATATGTAAAACTTGAAAAGTTGTTAGCACAGAGAAGAGGGGCTACAGCCACTAATTCAACACAGTAATGATCCATCCCCAAATGCTCTTCTGCGCTGCAGAGTTTACTGAGGCTCTGGACATCTCACACTACATTACATCCCACAAAAAGCCCACATCCCAATGAACCACCAAAATCCAGCCTATGGAAGTCAGAAAATCGTTGCCAGAGACCAAGACAAACACAACTACAGCACGGCTTTTTGCTTGAATGTTCTCCTTCCTTTTACAAGAAGACTACGAAATAGAAGAGGCAGCTGAACTAAGCTTCAGCCCACCAGAAGTCAAATGGCCAGGTCTTCTCTAAAGGCTGGCTGGCTCTCGCAGTTGTCAGACTAAAAGGGTTATTTATTTTTTTATTGTGATTTTACTTTCTTTGGCTGTTGTGCAAATTTCCTTGATTTTACAAGAGATTTTTAGTTAATTATGTATTTACCTAGTTAGCATAATTGTCTTCAATTATGTAATTAGTGTTCATATGTGTAATCATTTGAACATGTAATTATATCTAATTACACCATTAAAACGTGCAAGTCATAAATATCTTTATCATTTTGATTGATAGACATTCAGGGAGGGGAAAAAAAAAGTCTCACTTGTTATTTTTATCTCCTGGATCCTGAAATCTGCAAGAGTAAGAGGATTCAGCCTATAATGTTGCTATAATTATTTATAAGGACCTATCAAGACTATACCAAGGTTATATCTTTCAAGCAGAGGTAGAATGAGTCAAACCACTCAAAACTAAGGAGCAAAAAGACACTTAGTGTAGCAAGATTTTTCTGTAAAAAAGCACCAATAAGAATACTCTGGGAAATACTTATTGTTTAGTCTCTAATTATGTGCTTGCTGTTACGAAGAAGAATAACAGCCCACGCACAAAAAGGTAACACAGAACAAAACACACACAAGTTGTTCCTGCTTGTTCTGGTGGAAGATGCTGGTGCACCCTAGAAAGGGCTTTTAAAGCTCCTTGTACTTTTTAGCTCCCTCTAAGACAACCAATAAATATAGCCGTACTTATCAGAAGAGTAACGTTTTTTAGTTCTGTTTAGCTTTATTCCAGCATGTGTGCTGTGCGCCCTGTAGTACAGTACCAGAACAAATACCTGGCGCATACCAAATGAATTAGGGCAGCGACAGCTGAGTCTTCTTTTTAATTGCTTTTGGCTAGGAAGGCAAACATTTACACACAGATTAAATAGTTAAGTTTATTTACAGTTCAACTTGTCTTCAGGTTCAGATTTCTTGCCTTTACACCCAGAACAGTCTATCAAAAAAATGCAAAACAAAACAAACAAACAAAAAAAACACCCAAAAAAACCCTAAGCCGACTCCAAAAGCTGGGGGGGTGGAGGGGGAAGCCGAACACAACAACTAACATAACAAGAGCTCTTCAGCACCACTCGGGAATAAGCCTCAATTACAGAGCATCCTTCAGCAAAAGGCATATGGTTTTTCCAGCCTGATAAGCTCACTCACGCTCTGCAGAGCATCCAGATACAAGTGCTCAGGTGGACGGCAGCAAAAATAAACCCAGTACTTCCCAAAACGGCCACCCCCAGCTGCCAGAGGCTGAAGGAGAGCTCAGGCTACAATATAATTTTTATCTATGAGAACAAGCTGGTAGCGGCACAGAGAATAAAAACACACAGAAGGATCAAGAGGTATCATTTAACGGTCCGATCAGAAACAACCCCATTTGTTCAAACTCTATCACCGTCAGACAGTTCAGATGGACTAGGTTTTGTGAGCAGCATTTCTTTCCTTAAAATGCAAAAGCAACAATCTCTAGAGCCTGCCTTAGTCCTTGAGGGTTTAACTCCTGGTCCTCAGGTACCATCAAGTTATTGCTGTGAAAGCACCATCTTCAAGACCATAAGAAGATACGCGGGAAACAGAACAGTAAGTTCACAGCATGTAGAACCACAGTGTGCTACAGAACCATCTTCCCTCTGCCCCCGGAATTTAGTGCGATATAAGAAAAAGATGCTGAACAACAATCAAGCCTCTAATGTTCAGCCAGTCATGGAAGCGCGCACTGGTGTTAAATGAATCTCCCCTCAAAGTGCATCAGCTCTAGGGACAAACTCTGGAGTCAAGCACAAAAGGGACCAGCATCTAGTCTGTGGTCATACCATACCTTCTCAGAGGCACTAACGTATGTTTGGACTTTGGGGTCTAACACATCATTTTTGGAGAACTCCTCAAATGGGCAGCAAAACAAACATGGTTTCCAGCCATGAACACTTCTTGCTGCTATGGGAAAATCCATGAGGAGCTTGCTGCTCTGAGTTTTTACTCGCAGATGGAGGAGAATGTGTCTTTCACTATGTCCACAGCAACGGGAATGATTCCCTCCATAAAAAGCACCTTCAAGTGTTCCTTTAGGAGGCATCTTTCCACAGATCGGCTACAAGAATGTACTTCTGCTTCAGCCACAGCAGATCTGCATATGCTGCTGGTTTCCCTGGGTTACTAAATCATCTCTTTACTCAAATATATTCTTTTTCAGCAAAAGAGACCTCACAGCAACAGACCTCATTCCAAAACCACCCACCTCATTTTTCGCTTATGAGACTAGCATGTTCAACAGTCATGGAAAAACCAGCTACTTCTGCAGCATCCCAGAGCTGCTTCTCCATCCTTTCAGCCAACGTCCTACCTCTTAAGGGCCACCAAAGGAAACCAAAAGCTGACAATATACAGACAGGGCACAGTTTGGGGAGAAGGTCCAGGGGAAGACAGATGCAACCCATTCAGAGGACAAGTGTCCATACTTGTGTCCATACAAGTGTCCAAACTGGAAGATTTTGCTGTTTTCCTTCCATGATGGGAGGTTCATGCTCTGCGTTCATTGGAAACTTTCTGTGGGGGTTTTCTGGCAGCTTTTAAGCTTCCACAAGGATCAATATGAAACCGGTATGCTAAAAATCACCCACCTGGATGTCATTTTCAACTCCACGTGATTCTCTGATAGTCTCATTTCGGTGATTGCTGATGCTTTAGCAAGCCCAGGCTTGATATTCTCAACTGAGTGTGGCCGAAATACACACTTCACTTGCCCTGATGTTGCATTTATCTTGATTTAAGCTGACCTCTTTCCCCCACTGCTTCCAAGCCCTTTTTAGAAACCTGCAAACACATTTCTTGTTGAGAGACAGCAGCCACCTGGAACCAGGAGAATCAGCAAGATATGACTGGTCAAATTATTCAGAATAAAACAACCGAGTTTAATTTCTTTATCAGCTTGCAAGCAACGTGCCTTTTAACCCAGCTTCCTGCAGGTGATGGAGCGAAGCTTTCTATTTCTTTCAGCAGCGTATGCACAAAATATTCAGTGCTGTCTGCAGCATGCAACTGAGTTACCATATCAAAATTACGTCCGTCAAGGCAGGATTGCATTTTAATAGTTACAGTCCTGCAGGCACGGACCATCGCATCCAGCCCAGGGTGGCAGTGAAAGTCCGCATCCCAGAGGGTGGATGGGCCGGTAAGGATGCTGTACCTTCCTCATTGCTGCTGCCCAAGCAGTTCTGGGGTCCATGACAGCCTGGAGAAGAGGCTCTATAACTCCCACCCAACAAAGACAACTCCACCAAGCCCCCTTTTACTAATTACAGCTTAACTGTGAGTTTTTAGCATTAGATTGCCACTAGGCAAGAACTTCAGGTCCAAAACAAATTTTGGGGGAAACAACTTCAGTTAGTTGGTTTCGTTTTCTCTGAGGTTGCTTTTTGGGAAGTCTAAATTCTTACAACCTTCACCATCAATTCCATAATCAACAGAAATGGCTGGGTCTCAGCACCTCTGGCCCTCCCTCTTTCCTCAGTTATTTCACCACCTCTGCCCGCTCTACTTCAAGGTTCCCACAGTCTTCCTCCCAGCTGAGGCTACCTAAGATTTAGCATTGAGACAATACAAAGAACCATTGAGACAAAAATATATTTACTGACAGTATCAATAAATGAGGTCCAGAAGCAAGGTAAAGGCAACTTTTCAAACCCCCAGGGTACATCAGAAGACCACCGAGCACTGCAAAAAAACCCCCAAGTCCATGAGGGTTTGGAATTGAGCCACTGCTTCACTCCTCTCTCCTCCCAGTTCCAACAAAGCTCCTTCCCAAGCAACGAGGGATCTCCACCAACAGCCATGTTATAGAATCACCTTCATTACTTAAAATGCATACCACCTTAACCACTCGGTGTGATTAGCGTAGCTTCCTCTAATGTTTCAGAACAGAATCCTACCTTCACCTTATTAGTGGGCGCAAAGAAAGAATTAACATTTTCTGGCACGCCATCCATTAAAATATAAAAAGCAGCATTTCAGAAAAACAAAACAAAAAACCCACGTGGTGTTCTCTTTGATCAGCTGCAAGTGAAACATAAAAGGCTCCTTTGGAGGTAAAGTGGATGCTACATTTTCTATTTTAATTGATAGGAATTCTTATTAACTGCTGATGCGGCCAAAGAAAGCAATTTGTGGAGAGGAGGGTTACTTACACTGGAACAGCTGTTTTCCTATTGCCTTCTGCGTATCTTTATTGCAATAATTGTACTCTTGTTAGGAAAACTGATGATGATTTCATTCGACACCCCTCAGTTCACGGGAAGACTTTACAAGTGTTCAGTGAACACCTGATAAAATCCAGCCTGACTCATGACTAAATTAGCCTGCATTTTATGCTGGAAAAACCCTTCATAAAAGTTTGGCTCAATAAAGCTCACGTTTAGCTATGAAGGACATGTATTTCTATCGTTCTTCAGCATTGAAAGAAATAAGTGATTAAAATTTACATGTCATTTTTGGTGCTGAGGCTATGAACAGTTTGTTTAATGTTTTCTCCCTAAAGTACAGCACCAGAGCACTGCAGATACATTCCGTGCTCACTACAACCCTCCCCTGCTCCGTCTGACAAGAGAAATAAGCATTAAATGGGGGGGGAAAAAAAAAAAAAGGGTCCGTGACAGAAATCACAGCATCCTGACTGAGGGACAGCACTGAAAGGCAAGCTTCTTGGGACTGAGACACTTGCGCTCCTGAGCGCATCGCAAACGGAGACCACGACACGCTCCAACACAGGACGACGGCACTGCTTTGTGTCAAGGAGTACAGCCAACCACTCTCAGACATGCTGCGACCCACTTAAAAACTATTTAAAGCTAGAACTTTGGTTTATTCCTGCCACTCATTTGAGACAGGAAAAAAATTCCCAATAAGCAAGTGAAAGTAATGGTCATACCCAGTCTTTTTTTGTCTCCTATCATGCTATTGCTTCTAAATGCAAACTTAGAAGGCCGAGCAAAAGATGCTGCTGACTAGGGCTATGCAGGGCTGGACTGACCTTTCAGTCTCTCTCAGCACAATGGTTTTGCCCTGATAAGGGCAAACATGCCAGCCATTTAGCCACCCATATATTCTCCCTATTGATCCTCCTCTCTAATTTGAAAATTTTGCTCCTTCCTGCTTTTCCAAAGCATTTCTCTGGGGAACACAGACATCTCAACACACAGGAAGGTGCTGGCCAATGTCTCAACAGGGGCCTCATCCATCCCACCTAACTCTTACCAATAGGTTCAGCGTGCTTGCTTTGGAAACGTAAAAAAAACAAAACTCAAATCCAACAAGTTAAACACAAGGCAACAGAAGGCTTCCCCCCACTGCAATATCACTGCTTTCCTGTCTTGACTGCTGCTTCAGTTGTTTACTCAAGCCCCGTCGTACCACTTAGCACCAGATGATAACTGAAATCAAACAATTCCTTCTTCATAAAATCGCAGAATGGTTTGGGTTGGAAGGGACCTTAAAGATCACCTTGTTCCAAGCCCCCTGCCCTGGGGGACCCTTCCACCAGCCCAGGTTGTTCAAAACCCCGTCCAGCCTGGCCTTGAACCCCTCCAGAGACGGGGCAGCCACAGCTTCTCTGGGCAGCCTGGGCCAGGGGCTCACCACCCTCACAGCAAAGAATTTCTTCCTAATATCTAGTCAAAATCTTCCTTTCCTTCTTCTGCAATATATATCTGCAATAGAAACCCCATCTTCCATACGCTGTGGACAATAGCTGCAACAAAGCAGATGCAAAAATGGGCCAGCCCTGCTAACTCCAGTCGGCTCCAACTGGCTTGCCTAGGTCAGCCCAGGTATCTCTGGGGATTCAATCAGCGAGCCTACACTGGAACATCCCCTGCCAGCCACCACCTCCGTTCCTGTAGGACAGCCTGTGTGCTCAGGGCCTTGCTGCTCCATCCAAGCTGCCACACATGTGAGTCAGCTCAGCATCCTCACTGGTCCCCCACAGCTGAGGGAGAACATTGGTGCCACTTGGACCACCCTCTTAGGCCACACAAATTCCCAACAGGCAGGGTGCGTGTCCCCAGAGCCACGGGTGCCCCGGAGGAGCAGCAGCCCTGGCTCTGCTCAGGGTGTGCAAGCACCGAGCTTGGGAAGCAGAAGGTATCTCCTAGCAGCGTCTCAGCTGCAAGGGGAGAAGCTACTTGTTGACAGAGTGGCCATCAGCACAGCACTAAACTCCTACAAGCGGAAAGAAAACACAGCAAAACAGAGCCAGGGAAAAAATTTTGGGTCTTCCAAATGCAGATCCTCCCATGCACTGCCTTCCAGGAGAGCCAAGCTATCTCTCTGCCACTCTCTTCACACGCAACCAGCGCACGCCTTAGCCCCTTGATTTCAAATGACATAGTCTGATAGCACTGCACAGGAGAAAGGGTGGCAGAAGGATGTGAGGAGGTGGAATCTGCTGCAGTTCTGCAGAAGAAAGCCTCAGCACTCAAGAGGGCATGTTGCATCCCCAAAATAGTCAAGCTCCCAGAGCTTACTGGGAGCAGAGAGCACGCAACCCTCAGACGGACGGACTACGTGTGCCAACAGCAACTCCAGCCTCCCCCTCTCCTGGCTCTTAGTCGGGGCAGGGGGACAGATGTGGGGATCCCATCACTTGCCAGACAGCATTGGGCCATGCTGGTGGGGACAGAGAGCACTCCTGCAGGTACCACCATTGTCACAGTGAAGCAACTGGATGAGGACTCAGACATCGCCCTCTCTCCACTCAGCACATTTTGCACCTCAGAACGTACCGCTTGTGACAGGATAACATAACCCGAGGTGTGACAGCATATGGAGGTGAAAGACACAGGAAAAAAACATCCAGAGCAAAAAAGAAGAAACAATGCAGGTGAGGTTATACTGACAAACAAGGCCTTTATCATTTGGCCTTTAGAGGAATGACGAATACAAAGTCCCAGCCAGTCCCTGCTCTTTCAGTAGATGCTACTCCCTCTGACTCCTGTGGTCCAAATGTCACTCCTTGCCTTGGGACAGTCACAGTTATTGTTGCCACCAGCTGGACCCCGCCAGGACAGACTAGAGCTGCCAAGAAAGGTTAGGAGAGGCTACACCCCTCCATAGACTGTGCAGGACCGCCTCACTAGTGTACAGAAAATGTCACCTATTACCTACATAGAACAGCAAATAAGCCATTTGTGTCCTGGGGTAAGTGGCCTTAGTACACGCTTACAAGTCTCTTGTCGAGCTGACGGGGAGGTGCAGCACAATGCTTGGTTCCTGGGCTAATGTTTGGAGAACAGATGGGTCCAAAAGGTGACACTGCAGGCCCTCGCCCCGTGTGACACACAGCCAGCCCCAGCAGGTTCAAAAGCAGCTCTGCAGAGCGGGACCTGGAAGTACTGGTGGGCAACAAGTTGTCCATGAGACAGCCATATGCCCTTGTGGCCAAGAAGGCCAATGGTCTCCTGGGGTGCATTAAAAAGAGCACGGCCAGCAGGTGGAGGGAGGTCATCCTCCCCCTCTGCTCTGCCCTGGTGAGGCCACATCTGCAGTGCTGGGACCAGCGCTGGGCTCCCCACGTCAAGACAGACAAGGAACTACTGGAGAAAGTCCAGCGGAGGCTACAAAGATGATGAGGGACTGGAGCATCTCTGTGCTGAGGACAGGCTGAGAGCCCTGGGGCTGTTCAGCCTGGAGAAGAGCAGACTGAGAGGGGATCCCATCAATGCTGAGCAATATTTTAACGGATGGGTGTCAGGAGGATGGGGCCACACTCTTCTCAGTGGTGTCCAGCGACAGGACAAGGGGCAACGAGCACAAACTAGAACAGGGGAAATTCCATCTGAACATGAGGAGCAGCTTCTTTGTTTTGAGGGTGGCAGAGCCCTGGCACAGGCTGCCCAGAGAGATGGTGGAGTCTCCGTCTCTGGAGATATTCAAACTCCGCCTGGACACGTTCCTGTCCAACCTGCTCTGGGTGACCCTGCTCTGTCAGGGGGTGGGACTAGATGATCTCCAGAGGTCCCTTCCCTGCCAGTCTGGGATTCTATGACACGGACCACAAGCTCAGCTCAGACACCTATGAAGGACTCGTCACATTGTTCTCCTTCCCAAACAGCAAGCGGCTTTGCAGAATTTTGTTTGAAAATCCAAACCAACCTCTGGTCAAAATCCCGAAAGCAGTAATTTATGAAAAAAGGGCTGCATTTGCCCACCCACCGTTAGCCTCACCTGAGCATGGATGTGGCATTTTAAAAACTTAATCAAGGAAAATTAGTTTCTATGGCGACTAATGGTGCATTTAATAGATCAAGTGATGAGTGCTGCGTGTAAGAATGCTGCAAATTATGAACAGCAGTGATATATCAAATGCTACACAATCACTACACAGATAAAAATTATATGCAACAATGTGTTGGGGTGCTCAGAGCTTTCTGTATAATTAAGCGTGAGGCTAAGTTCTGTGGAACAGCCATGTGCGAGTGTTTGTAATTCTCTTTTCAATAATTACTGTAGCCTTCCATTATTCTCCCCAAAGGCTTCACTGATATTGATTAACCCTCAACAAGTTTTGAACAAAGTTTCAAAACAGTTCCCAGTTTGGAAGTGCAACTACCTCTTTGAGTACGTGAGTTTCCCTTTCTCCACCTGTCTGTAATTTTAGGGAGAATTTTGGGGCACGTGGTGGGAAGCCAGTGAGAGTAAATCTGAAGACACACGTTCAAAGAGAAGCACCTATAGAGTAGAGTCATTTCAACACGACTTGGAGCAGATCACACAGAGGCACACGCAAGTCATCAGCCTGCTACAGAACTACACCAATTGATCGAAAAGTTAAAAGCAATGCCTGGAAAGACAAAAAGGCATAAACATGCGCTTTGGTAAAGCACGCAGGAGCCCTGATGTGAAAGAGGAAAAAAAAAGAAAACATTCATTCCTCCTCCCAGACACCCACCACGGGCAGTCTCAGATGATGCAGGGCGTCATGGCAAGACTAAGCAGGCAGCAGAGCGGCCTGGCATCCACAGCGTGCGCACCCACACCAGCCCCACCAGCTTTGTTTCTTTAAAGCCATGAGCATACCCTCAGCAGAGGAACCCCGTAAGCAGCACTTTCTCTTTGCCTTTTCCAATCTGCCAAGGAAGGAGGAGAAAATACAGGTCCCACCTAGTTTGGGCTGAGTCCCCATTGCTACAATCCTCCTGCTACAGGCCCTCGTGCCCATGGGGAGGGAGGGCAAAATAACACCAAACCACCACACGCAGGTGGCAGAAGAAGACTGGGCTACCCTAGGGCAAGCCAATGTCACTCTCACACAGAAAGGCACGCTTGCTCCTGGGGTCTCACTTCTGCCCTTTTCCCCAGGAAGAGTTTTTGGATCTACAAGCACTCCCTTGCACACATTAACGTGCACACAAGTGCATACTTACAGGTAGATGTGCCCTGGACACAAAACTTGGATATTCAGGAGCCACCTTGCAAAACCAAGGAGAAGGACATGTCTGCAACCTTCTGAGACAGATTGTTTTTCCTCTCTCATTATATCGCAGGGGAACTTGTAATATGGTAAAAAGGAAAAACAGATGCTGTGCTGGTAACAACAGTCCCACAGTGAAGGAGGCTGCAATGGAGCATCAGCAAAGTTTCTTCTCCCTGGGGATGGTCCATGGGACAGCGATGGTTGAGGAGAAAGGTGGTCAGTGCCTGGGGCAGCAAAGCATATAGAGGAGCCTTTGGAGACTCCCTGAAGACCATGTCCACTCGCAACAATGTACAGCAATGGTCTGAGGCTCACTCATAGACACCTCTCTAAGCCACAGAGTCACTGCACTCCTTTTAGGCTGACAGGAAGGCCATGACTGGACAAACATCAGACAAGAAGAGCTGATGTCCTCTACAGCCAGGCCGAGGGCTCAGCTGGGTCCTGATGAACCTCACCCAGGCTCAGCTTCTGAAGCTGGCCCATCCTGTAGTGCTGCCATCTTCTCTAGCCCACCACTAGGTCTGACACATGCTTGCCCACCATCTGGCTGAGGCTGTAAGGGGACCCAGAGCAGGAAAGTTCACAGGAGAGCTTCCTCTACAAACCATTAGACACTTGGCTTTCAAACTGCCTCTCAATACTCATGGAGACCTACTGTGAGATCAGAATCAGGAAAGAAGGTGAATGCAGCTAATTAGCCCCCAAAACAAGAAAAAAATTCTTTGTTAAATAGAGCACATGATTTTAAAGAGAGTTTAATTTTGGAGGTGTAATTAACTGTAGCTCCAAACCCCTAGATATTAAGGTGCTCAATTACCAAACTCAGCTTGCGAATCAGGAAGAGGACTTTCTGCTTTAGCTTTTGCACCTGCTCTTAAATGGCATTCCCAAAACTGAGGGCTTGCAGAAGGTACTTCCACAGGTTTGCTTTAAGGGCACTAAATAAAGCTTGTTACTAACACCAGCCTTATGTGTTGAATGATGTTTTTACTGGAGCACGGCTGCCTGGCTCCCATACCTCACTGAGCAGGAACAGCAGCAGACGCTCCGTTAATGAACCAGCACAACATTTGTGATGACTGAAGCCCAAAATTCGCCTCTCATCTCCATGCAATGGGGACCACACCTGTGTTCATGGGTGGAACTGGCAGTCTCTGCTTAGCTGTAATGCCACCACCTCCGGTGGCCAAAGCAATGGCAATTAGCAGAGACACAAGGCAAGAGAACAGCAAGTGCAGAAAGCAGTTTGCTCCTGGCATCCCTGCAGAGATGCACCACTTTTCTGCGAAGATCCTAGTCCCTCTCCATGAATCACTGCCGTACTAGCGTGGCACTTCTACTCCACAATACACCTAGCAGCCTTTATTTCAGGCAAGAATTCATAACACTGCCTTTTCCAGTTGCTGCTGAAGTGTAAGGAGCAGCACAGGCCAGCTGTTGGCCAAGACTTGAGCTTACAGCAGAAAATAGGGGATGTACATATATCCCACACCCATAGTTTAAAAAAAAAAAACCACAACAAAGCAGACTATGGCAATTAATTAATCCAAGTGATCTGGTAAAACCTCGCACAAAAAGGCTCCAAGGCAGCAGTAACACTGGTGCTGCACACTATATCTTTCAGTGGCCAGCATCACCTGGCAGTCATTACTGTAGCGCAACTTGGTTACTCACTGTTACCGCCGCGGTGGGAGAAGTGAACATGATATAGCCCCAAGAACCAAAAACACAATCACAGAATGGTTTGGGGATTGGAAGGGACATTAAAGATAACCCAGTTCCCCCCGCCCTGCCCTGAGCAGGGACACCTCCCACCAGACCAGGTTGCTCCAAGCCCCGTCCAGCCTGGCCTTGAACCCCTCCAGGGATGGGGCAGCCACAGCTTCTCTGGGCAACCTGGGCCAGGGGCTCACCATCCTCAAAGTGAAAAAATTCTTACTGATATCTAACCTAAACTTCCCCTCTTCCAGTTTGAAGCCATTACCCCTAATCCTATCACTACATGCCCTTGTAAAAAGTCCCTCTCCAGCTTTCTTGTAGGCCCCCTTCAGATACTGAACAGCAGCTATAAGGTCTCCCCATCCCACCAGCAGCTCTGGAGATTGAAGACCTTTTACAAGGCCATGGTCCAAGCCGTGCCAGCATCTGCAAAGGCCACTTGGAAGAAGGATGCAGGACGGACTGTCTCACCAGCTGACTCACGGCACACTTTCACCACTTCATTTTCTCCTCAGTTAATGCATGTTTTCTGCCCATCCCTAATTTTGGGGGGGATTACAGCGACCACCAATGGGGGATTTTATAAATGCCTAGTGCAGGGTTGCTGACTTCTTACAGTGTTTTAGAACAAAAGGAGTTTCCATGTATGCCAATAATAACAGAAAAAGTTTGAGAAGCACATGCAAGTTGAATAGCATTCTGAGAATAGATACATAATTACATATTTTATAAACTCACTTCCCAGGGTCTGATAAAATATCATTTTGAAAATAATTTCCATAAAATTTGCAAACCAAATACGATAACCTTCTGTGCAAAAAAACAGTAAAAAATGGAAGTACAGAAAATACTGGCAATTACCACAAAATGTGGATGGAAGTCTCCTGCAGAAAAAAGAAAAATAAAAATGTATTTTCACCACTTCCATCTGCAAGGAGAATTGGAAGCATCCTGCCAGACACTTCCCCTCAAACCCATCTCATATTGAAGGCTGTCTGAACATGAGAATCCAACAACAATATATTGTCAAATTATTTTATAATTTCTGTATATGAAAAGGAAAGCTTCAAAATAAATGCCTTATCACCCCTGCCTCTTGGTGGGTTGGAAGGGACACTGCGGACCTCCCCCTAAAGAACCAGCCCCATAAAGCAGAATGTATTCAAGAAGCAAAATAAATAAAAAATTTACATTATCCATATTTAAAATACCCAAGAGTAATTACTGGCAGGTAAGAGTAGTTCTCTGACAGCTGGAAACAGGGAGCACCAGCTTGATGATTCTATGCAAGTCTTGATCTCCATAACCCTGATCAGTGCTTTTCCTCAACAGCCCAATTGGCACACACAAACCTTGGTGAGATCCATGGCAGTCTTAGAATCATGGAATGGTTTGGGTTGGAAGGGACCTTAAAGCCCACCCAGTCCCACCCCCTGCCCTGGGCAGGGACACCTCCCACCAGCCCAGGTTGCTCCAAGCCCCGTCCAGCCTGGCCTTGAACCCCTCCAGGGATGGGGCAGCCACAGATTCTCTGGGCAACCTGGGCCTCACAGTCAAGAATTTCTTCCTAATATCTCATCTAAGAGAAACCAAATTTCATGGGCAGTGAGTCCAAGGAACTGCAGCTCCCACAGTGTTGCATGACGAAGTTTAAACATAGCAAAAAAGCTACGGTGTCTTAGTCTCCCCCCCCAACACACACCTTTCTGGAGCACTAAATTTGAGTGGAAATTTAATAGGAAGGTGATAAAGAGGTTAATGTTCAAACACAGCACTGCCAAGCCTCCTGTATTGCGCTGCAGAATCACCCATCTGAGACTACCAAAACTATCCCCCTGCTCTCAGGCAATTAATCCGCAAAAAATATTTCGAGTCTCAGAGAGCTGTAACATGAGAGTGAGCACGAGAGAGCAGACCGAGGTACTGGCTGACAAAGAAAATCTATAAACAGGTAAAATGAAGAGAAATCAATTTTCCATCCTGAATCCCAGATGAGAAAATAGAGATTTTTATGAAAAAAGCAGCCATGTGGTTGCTTTCTTGATAAGATGTTTTGGTTGAACAGCTTGCTTTTTTTGATTCAGCAGCATCATAAGCTTTGTTACTGTTTGAGACGGCACCTTTCATAGCTGGTCCAAAGCGTTTCCTGACGGATAACAGCCCTGCTCGCTTTGAAGCTGCCTCAAGCCTCCAGGCAGGCAGGTTTGAGAGGGATCTTTGATTTCAGCTGCACCAAACCTCGCAGGCTGCTGGGTCAGGTTTGCCGGAGCAGATGGCGGAGATGGTTTTGAGAAAGAAACATTCTCCAAGGAAGCCCACTGGAAGTATCAGTCTACCTTCACATCCTGCTCTTGTCTGCCTGCACGCAAATGTCCTACTTGCCTCCACCCGAACACACGGCCATGCCAAACTGCTGCATCCAGAGCCAGCCGCTTCGGATCTCAAAAAGTTGTTAAATAAGGCTGTATTAGAAAAGTTTGGGAAGGCGGAATGAATCCAACATTACTCACAGGTACTGAGGGACATGGACTTGTTTCAGAGAGGTGGCTGGAGAAGGCAGCCAGCCTGGGGCAGATCCCATCTCTCCCACGCTGAACATCACCTTATGCCATAACAAATCCCCTAAAAAGCAGCAGTGTGTCCTTAAGGCAGGAGGTGCCCCCTCCATGTTACAGTCAGTGCTACATTAAAACATTATTATCAACCTTTGTGAATGAGGTCTGTGTCAAGCCAGAATCTCTCACCTGGCTCTTCCAACGAGGAGCCACCACCATCTTCCTTGCATGTCCCCCGACCACGTTCCATGAGCTGGCAATGTCAGAGAGAAGAGGACAGCCAGCAATGGGAGAGAACGCAGTAGCAGGGCAATAAATATTTTTCATACACTGTGGGGCGCCGAATGTTAAACTTCATAACAGCAGCACTGATTTGAAAACAGCACTGCCCTCACTTGGGGGGTTATCAAAACATCTAGACACTTGGCCCAGTCTTTTTTTTTTTTCCCTTTTATTTTTTTTAAGGGTTTTTTTTTTTTCCTTTCTCCATCACCTGGCAAAAACTAGACAGAGATCACTTAATTTAAAAGAAAAATGGCTTGGTTTATACCATGGCTTTAATGTGTGACTGCAGCTAAGAGAGTGCAACTGTGTGCAGTTAAGGTAGAGTTTTTTAAGACACAGCCCAACCTATGCCTTCCCTGGAACAGCACAGGCTAAACTTCAACTTCTTTATTCCTAAATCTTCTCATTAAATTGGGAACAGCTACGGAATAAAGGACAGAGAATCAGCACATCTCTCCTTCCTAGAGGAACATCACTCGTCTGCAGACTTGAGCTCTCCAGTGCATCCCATTTCCCCAGCGGCCAGCTGCACTTCACAGCTCCTGCCTGTCCCATGCCATTGCAGGAGGGAGGTCTTTAATTCACCACCTTGCAAAGAAAAATCTTTGTGAGGTATTCTAGTGTTCAAAATTTCATACAAATCTGTATAATACGTGGCTATCTCAGCTAATACGGACGCACCCTCATCTCTCAGTACTCTGCAGAGCAAGACGAGGGGACACAGCAGAAGGCAAAGTGGCAGTGGCAGAAGAGGGAAGCGAGAGCTGGCTCGGCTCAAAGAGCAAAGGAAAAGATGGAAAGGGAAAAGCAGAGAAGGGAGGGAATAAAGCATTGTGCTTGCACAGGTCTTGAAAGGTCCTGATCTAAAATAACCTGTTAACGGGGTACCATGGGCAAAGTGGAGCAGTGACAGGGGGACACAACAGGGCAGCAGGCATAGGCTGGCAAGTCTCTTCGGCTTTGAATTTGCTGCTGTAAAACAGAGTTAGGCCTGGAAAAGGGCAGTTTCTTTCTATTTAACTTTTGTTTTCTGCAGGGCTGCAACGCTGTGGTTCCAACAACATCCAAGACCAACAAGAGCGAGACTCCCCCAAGCTCTCCTGTGCCCCTCTCCAGCTGTTCGCTGTGGTGCATAATGTCTGGTTTCAGCTGTCCCTGTCCCCATATTTGTTTTTCCTTCTACCAACCTCCATGGACCTCAAACACTCACATCAGGATCTCATGCTAAAGTATAATACAGACTCACTGATTTTAATAGCACATTCCTAGACAGTCATTCAAAAAAAAAAGGTCATAAACTTTTCTGCTGTTGTTGTTTCTTCTACAACACCCCAATATCAAACCAACAACCTGGACAATTCCACCCCCTACTCAGATCCTGCTGCATTGATCTCTCTCTACCACCCCACACCAGTCTAGTCCTTCGCAGAAGATGGAACCAACCCGCGGAGGCTCAGAGACAGAGAGGGCAGAGGGAAGGTGCGGTGACCAGCGGGCACGGCGGGGGCTCACCTGTGGCCGAGGATGGCCGGTGACCAGGCAGGTCAGCTCCAGCGCCTCGCCCTCGCGGATGGTGTAGACCCTCTCCGAGTAGCGTTCCTCCTCGATGTTGCAGGCCAGGCCTGAGTGCACGATCCGCACGGTGGGGGGGGCTGCAAGACCCAGAGAGAGAAACCAGGTGAGCATCATCGCCCGCATCCCCAGGGCTCGCTCAGACCCACCTCCGGTTATCCTCACATACCCCTAGATGGAAGACCCAGACTGGACCTGAGCATTTTCACCACGGAGAATACTCCTGCGCTTACTCAGTGGACACATCCTCAATGCCAGAAGATATTTCCACGGTATCTATTAATACCCAGCGATCCCCTGAACGAAACTGCTGCAAGCTCATTTGCATTCCAGTTATGTTTGTTTCAGTTTCCAAATGAACTCTGCGTTATTGTTCTTTTTTATTATATATCTTTCTAAATGCATTATCACACTCATTATGCAAATGAGACGCCTCAATTAAACCATTAAAATTAAGCAGGAGAAACAGTGCAACCAATGCCGCTTCCTTTCAAAGTCGATACCAAAATCCTGTTGCTGTCAGAGGGATCAGGATTTGGACCAGAGGTTTAAGTTCAAGCAGAACCCTTACTTTAATTTCCTTGTCTATGCAACCTGAAGTACAGGATGTTACGCTGTTTTACATGTTGTACCTGTAGGAAAACTGAGATGTTGGTGATAATACCGTAAGTACAAATTACAGCTCTGTTTCAGCAAGTCTCCAAAGCGTGCTTCTGGCTCTACGGTTTCCTTTATTTCTGAACCATAAGAAAGTTGAGTTATAGTCCTACTGCCAAATAAAGTAACATAAACTAAACAGCAGAAGAGCTAAAAGGTAATTCTGGTGAGTTTTAAAGACCCAGTATTTCACCCGCTCTGCTCAACAGCGCGCTGCTCCTGTTCAGTAAAAGTAGATACGCCTTAAAGTCCTAACCAAAGTCTTAAATCACAACCAGAAAGGAGAACAATTAGAGCTGAGCCCAACAGGACTCGAAGCCGTAGAGCTCCCGGCCCCGTTTCCCATGGGCTTTCCCCGTTCCACTGGGAAAGCATCCGGTGTGTTCTCCCCACCTGCCTTGCGCCAGCAACAAACACCCACCCAGGACCGCAGCTCCGTTTCCAGGGCTCCGTGCCGCACATCACCTCCCTCTCACACCAGACTACTGGTGGTTTGATCAATTTGCAGTTTTTCAGCTAAGGCCCACGTGGGATTCCTGGGGTGCATCGCTCTGACACCCCTGCAGAGCCTCCCCATCGGCTTGCTGTTCCTGGTCCGACCCACACAGGGCTCCCAGCTGACACAGCCCTTGCGGCATCAAGTGCTGCGCAACACCTAGACTTGATACAAACCTGCTAATAATTCACATTTCTGACCCTCGCTCTCCAGAGGCTGAAGAAAATGAGACTCAAGACAAGAACCCTGAACAGGACAGTGTCAGGTCAACTAAGTGAACAGTAAGAGAATAATTACTTCAGGCTGTAATCACTAAGCCTGATATTCCCAGCTACCTTGCACTGTCCCCGTCCATCTCAGTCTACTATATTTAGATTATTTTTCAGTGTGCTTGGCCTAGGTTAACCTCTCCAGCAAGTGTTCAAGAAATCAGTCCTCAGTGGAGCTTCTTGGCAGAGCATCAGTGGAGGCAGAAGAGCTCGTGCAGGGGATGGATGTCTCCTGCATCACTGGTGTGACACGGGGCTGGAAGACCATCAGATCAGCAGAGACAACAGCTTGGTGGGGCCATTCAAGACAAATCAAGAGGCCACAAGAGAAAAAAGCCTCCCCATCAGGCAGGGGTGGCCCAGCAGCTCCTCAAGCCACTGCATACCAAGTTCCGAAGACCACCAGCTTGCCCTCTCCATTCCTCCGCAGGCAGATCCTGTTTAGCAACGGTGAATCCAGGTTAAAGACCAATGCGTCCCTGCTCTTGGCAGTTCTGCAGGGCCAGCAAAAATTGCTCCCTAGCATCAGTTATTTCCAAGTACAGCACGACGACTAAACGTATACACGATGCTCAGCCTACGGACACATTTAGTCAGACAAGTATCTCCTTGGGCCTCCCTACACAGGAGCTGCTTCAGATTTGCTTTCCTACTGCTCAGCAGAACAGTTTTACAGCCCCAGCGCCCTCCCCACACAATTACACCACTGGCGCTTTGCAAGGCTAAAGATGCTATTTACTGCTTAGAAGAAACAAATCAAATCTGTCCTTCCCTGGGTACCATCCGTCCAGGCTGCTCTTCCCACGGCGCTCACTGTCCCTCCTGCAAGGACAGAGACGTCCTTGTCTAGGAGTCAGGCCCATGTGTCACACTCTGACCTTAAAAGAAACTGTTGATTCTTAATTATTTTATTATTATTTTTTCTAAGTAGAAGAGCAGCGCTAATGCTCGGTGTACTGAGGCTTTCCCTGTGCAAGGAGAGCTGCCACCCCTCCGCACGCCTCAAGAGTTCAATGTCATGGGACACGGAGCGCCCTCCTTGTTCTGCCATGCACAGACGCTGTAAAACAGGGCTCTGGGCCATGGCTGGGGCTCTCATCATCTCCCACAATGCAAATAATAAAATACTGAAATGCTAAAGCAGAGCCACAGAGCAGAAAGGTAAAACAAGGTTCAGCATAGATCATGAGACTTCTGATAAAATTAGAAGAGTCAGCAACATTATGCCAACATCCTGCCGCCTTTAAATCCATATTACATTAATATTACATTTACATTCATATTATATTCATATAACTTCAAATTACATTTGAAGTGTCCTTCATTTTAGTGTCTGTGCCACCGCTCCATATCCATTAGGTTTGGGAAGGCAATACAGAGAAGAAAAAATACCCCCCTGTGTATTATTATGGCAAAAGAATACACTGCTTTAAAGGAGATAAAACGAATAAAGGAAAATAAAAAAAAAAAATCACACTTTTTTAAGTTTTAAAGTCTTATGGTCCAGAAGACATTGCATAGTTATGAAATGTCACCTCCCTCTCTACTGCAGGAATACTCATTACAGCTGCTTCTGAAAAACGCCTCCAAGGATTTAATATCAGACAAGACATTAAAGTAATATATACTTGGCATTTATTTTGTTTGTGGCATTTTGGAAGAATTTGTCCAGCGATAATACACAGTAAATATTGCATGAAAGAATCCATCACGGTGCTGTTCCCGGCAACGCGCAGACATGGCGCAAGCAAAGGTAAGTGTCGGGTCAGAAGGAAAAGACGTAGCCACAAAACCAAGCACAACCCGCCCAGCTTCTGCTGCACAGGAGCTGTGCGACGCCATGAGATTTCGTCTTTCAAATGAAAAATGGTGCCAGCCTGACCTTTCACCATAGCTCGTTATATATTGACATTGCATGGGTCCCCTTTATTGGCTGCTCTTTTCCAGCAATTTCAATTTATTTCCCTTCGCTGTCTCTCGCATGCACATACACGCCTACACAAGCCATTGGCTTTCAACTTGCAACAAGTTCCCCAGACAGTATAGACCTGGGGGAAAAAAAAAAAAGTCATAAAGACTTCCGTGAAGGCAAAATTAGAAATGTCCAAAGCTGAATACATACGCAGGTATCTAGACATACTTCATAAAAAAAGACAAAGGACAAACAAGGTGCTGTGATGAATGCTAGCTAAACCTCGAAGGAAACACGCAGGATAAAATTTATTTTCTAAAGCCGTGCAGGAGTAAGTAGAAAAGAGTTGTTTTTTTTCCCAAACCAAGCTGGTCACCCAGAAAAAGCAAATTAAGAAGTAAACAAGTGCGAGTCTGTATAGCACTCAGAAAGGAGATGCCTCATGACTTACAGTATGTTTGTGGAGCTGTGGTGTGAATAAGTGACCTTGGACAACTGGAGTGCTCCAGTCTGCCTTTCTGTTTAACATGCTGGAAACTCTCTCGACCTTAATCACAACATTTACAACAACTGGTATTTTTTTAAAAAAACTCAACTGCTCTATCTTATTAATAAATGATCATTTCAGCTCTTAGACTATGTGACTGTGATTGCACTGTTTCCTAATTGCTCAAAACAGAAGACGTGCAGAATTGACAAAGTATTTATTTACTACTTCTAAGTTAATCTCAAAAGTTTCCAGGGCATGAGATATTTGTTTACATGGGACTTTATGACACCACTAAATTAAAGACAGATTGAAGAGCGACTGATTTTTTTGATAAGAGGCTTGAACCTCCACAAAAAACATCCTCAGCTTCCCACACCTACAGTGTCAGCTGGAAGGCAAAGCCCTTCTCCTCCTCTTTTTCCACCTGTCCTCAGCCACCTCCATCTTTTGCTACGTATTGGTTCACCCTGGATCTACATGCCTGGACTTGCATGCATCAGACCAAGAACAACAAAGAAATGGCACAAAACCTTTGCAAGAGTTTGCTCTGGTGCTTCACCAGCACCAAACGGGGTCCCTACCAGCTTCAGACGGCCTCTAGCAGCTCACTGCAATTAGCAGGAGAGCAGAGTACGCAGGCTCATGAGATGCAAGTGACCACATTATTACTCCAAATCACTTCAAATAAGAAAGAAGTCCTTAGAAGAGACAAAGATCTCAGCCCATAATCATCTCTGAAGAGTTACCATGGCCTTTTCCCCGTCCCTCTCTGAACTGGAGCATACCTACCATTCCAGCAGCAGATACTGACAGACAGCGACCATATGCCATAGACCATAAGTTTTTAATACTTGCCCAGCAGGAAGAACAATAAACAGCAGTGTAATGAGTTGTAAAGGGGAAAAAAGAAATAATAAATCTATCTGTTCCTAGAAACAGCATTATGGTTCCTCTAACTCAATAGATACTCTGCTGATAAGCTCTGTAGTGTCAGAATTAGGTCAGCCTGTGACAGCAGTGTTGGGAAGCAGCAGTGTGATTTAATTAGCTCGGTGCCTTCCCGTGTTAGTGCTATCAATCAAGGAGGCTTCCTGAGCTCCGGAAATGCAGTTTAAGTCACAGAGATACGGGTGAACATCAAGCAATGTGGCAAAGATCAGCCTAAAGAGGGGAAAAAAGTTGACTTCATCCTTCTCTTGCTAGTCTGGTGGGTAAGGTCAGAGGAAGGTACACGTAGATGCCACCATGAGCATAAACTGAAAAGCAGGTAGGAAATATTTCATACTGATACACAGGAACCTTTTAAACTACGGACCTGTTCCTGCTATTACCTACTTATTGAGGCTACTGAAAGTAACATATGGCCATAATGTTACTTAAAAAATAATATCTAAAAAAAAAAAGAAATACCAAAAATAAGATATTTAAGAGTTCTAACCAAATGTAATAATTTAAAAAATTCCCACAAGACGACCTGTGCTTGCTCAGAAGCATTTTGCACGATATGGATTGAACCAGGAATGTCACAACTGATTTCCAATGGCCCTCATTAGGGCAAGCCCCTTGCGCAGGGCACCACCACAAAACCTCTAGCCAAAGGCTTCCTGTATTAGCTACTTGGCATTTCTCTCAGCTGGGACTCAAAGAATGTAATCAATACCTTGAATACGTAATTAATAAAAACTAGTCGTATAACATTTCTTGTTCTCCACTTCCCCCAAAGAATACTACACTTTTGAAAAAATTTAAAAAAAGCTGGTCCAATAATAAGTTTATTAGTGGGCTCAATATCACCTAACCTCCAGTTGGAAAAGGAGGTCACAAATCCCACGTTACTTGCAGCAAAATGCTCTACACACTGCATTGATGAGAATTATTGCCACAGGGCAGTGCCTTCAGCATGGCAACACCATGCGGATTCCTCGTCACTTCAGTTGCAATTAGTAGAATTAAGAGCTGATAGGAGCATGGGAAAACTTAATTCTGAGAGTTGCAAACTCACATGGAATTACTTTAAATCTTTTTCTAAAGAGAGAAAGGGAGAGCTGATGAGTGAAGCAGGAGTAAATTCTTCTGCTCTTGAACCTACGTCTGCTCATAGCATTCCCATCCCTTTCATCAGGGCCACGTGGCTAAGGCAGGAGGACACCGCAACCATACGCATACACAGTGGCCATTTGTGACCAAGCAAAGGTCGGTCTGGAGAACCCCCAGCTCTCCAGGGAGTTCTGTGCACGCACAGGGCTTTGTCCTGCGTGGAATCTGCTGCAGGACTGGCGTAAGTGTTTTCCTGGAGAAGCTTTTTGTTCATGACAAATACATTCTACATTTTCCAGCAGAATCATTATGGGTCTCCTATTTCATATATATATATATATATATGTGTGTGTGTGTATATATATATATATAAAATTTTTAATTATATTTTAAGTAATTATATGCATGTGTGTGTATATATATATATATAAATTTTTTAATTACATTTTAAGTAATCCTGCAAGTTCCACAAATCACCAAGGTCTTCTCATCCCTCAGATTAAAGGAAATAACTGCAGAACTTTTCACCAGCAAATAACTGTGGCCAGAGATAATTGCATTTGGGAGGAACTGTAACGCTGAGGCTCTCCGTGCCTGGCAGCAGCCCCGAAGCAGATGGTTTCCAGTCTAACTGGTGCTGTCTCAGCCTGCAGTTATGGGAGCGCAAGTGTAGAGCATCCTTTGCTAAAAGCTCTTTCGACGTGGATTTTCTATGAAACTCAGAGAAGGAAATAGTTCCTAAAAACATGAGAACTTGGTTTCTAGTAAGCTCTAACCATTCAGCAATGCACTACTTATCCTTTCTCAGTGTTTATTTCTCCTTAGACATTTAACCTTCCTTGTTTAGCATTACAAAGCAAAGCTGCTCTCTTCAGAAATGAACTGAAAAGACCCAAACGAGCCAGGGAAGACCCAAAGCAACCCCTTTGGCATTTCAGTCTCTTCTCTGGCAGGACAGCCACCATGTCCACCCAGCCGGGAGAGCCCAGCTTTGAAAGACTTCTGTACCATCCCAACCACCACACCTATTTCTGTACATAGGAGTTTAAGCCAGGCTCCCTCTTCTATACAGGGAACTAATTGACATCAGAGCATTTTTATTTTTCTTAAGGATTTTTTTGTGAATTCTCCTGGAATGTCAGAGATATCATCACGCATCAAAGAAAACCCTTTTCCTGATGCATATGCATTTCTGGTACTAACTCTGCCTCCTTCTCCCTCAGCTGAGCCATCAGAGAGACCTCGCTGCGATACCATCTCCGCTGCCATCTCCCCAGGAGCTAAGGGCTACCAATGCAAGTGCCGTTGCTGGGTCACGATCATGTGTCCCTGCCAAGGCAAAGAATTAAGAATAATTTCCTCTACGCTTTTGCAGGAATTTAGCTCCAGACTTATCCCTTGCTCTTTCTTTCACCCATCAAAAGGTCAGCTAATTCAATTCACGGAGACGGACTGCTCTTCTCCACGCTGTCGGACCGCGAGCGTGCACACGCTCTGATAAGATTTACAGATTTTGGCTGCCGAGTTACTCTCCCAAAAGAAATCTGAGGACAACACGGGCACCCACTTCAACCAGCGCCGCACACAGGACATACTCATGGCAACAGCCTCTCCCTTGACCTTGGAAATAAAACCTGAATTGCCAGGAGTATCAGCACTGAGAACACGTTCCCCTGGTACAGAATTCCAGGCAGGATTTCTGAGGAGGAGTTTCTTTGTTTTTAAACTGGGTCCCAGCTACAAGTAACACAAAAGTCCTTGAGACACACTGCCTTGTAATTCCTGCTGCTCGACACCCTTAAACTGGCAATTAAAACGTAGCACAGGAGTCACATTTTCCTATGCAACAGAAAACACATATTCCACACTTTCTGTATTAAAATAGTGGCCCCTGCAACTGGTACATCTAAATTTTCCAGCATGCTTAGAGAGTGATACTTCTGTGATTTCCTAGTTAGTTCACAACATGCCAGGTTGATCCATCCTTTGCACACAACAAATACGGCATCTTTCCAGGATCACACTGATTTGGGGGGGATTGTAAAGAGAAGCGCAGAGCGAAACCTTCCTACACTACATCTTTTCCCCCAAACTGCTCTTTGAGCAGTTTGCAACCTACAGATTGCAGGCAGCGCATTCAATGAATCTTCTAAAATAAGTAAAGGAATGATCTACAAGTGACGGGCTTAATTGAAGCAACACTTTGTTGTTCCTGGCATCACAAAACAGATGATGTTGCCAGACCTGTTTCAACAGTATTATAGTCTAGCAGTAAACATGGCTTACTTATTTGGCTGTTTTGAGCATACAGTAATATGTTGACTTTCCCCTACCTGAAATGGTAGAGACGCTTGAAAATCAAACACATTAAAAATCACCTCTACAAAATGAATCTGGAATTCTTAACCATTACTCCCATGTGCACACTTTGACAAAACATCTTTCAGAAATGCATTTTTAACCAAGAAAACTCTGGTAGCACAATTCATGACAAACAGTACTGTGGGGATGGATTCAGCCGGTATATGTAATGCTACAGAAATCAGCCACAGGTTCCTAGACAACATGGCAAAGGTCACGTCCTTCTTCGAAACCTGAAGTTTCATTAAGCTGAGACTGTGATGAATCACAGACGTGGGCAGAAGGAAATCAAGATCCACGGCAGGAGCTCTAGGCAGGCACCAGGCCTTGCCCAGGACCAACAATGTTCAGAGTAGGCCAACTCTGGACCTCCTTCCCATGGTTCACGTAGTTTCCCCTGTGCCACTGTAACAACCAAAGCTTCATTTGCTGCTAGTACCAGCTGGCAGAGAATGAGCCTGCCTCCACCTCCCATTCCCTCTGCAACCAAGCAAAGCAGCAAATAAAGCAAGATCCATTAAGATTCACCCTGAGACGCAGAGACGCCTGAACCTGTTAAACTGATAGTGCCACTATTACGCTACACCTTGCTCAAAGCCATGCCAAGGTCCGCATCATGGCACATCCGTAATAGGGCACTTGCTGATGAACCAACAGAGTGCAACCAAGAAGAAGAAGGTTGGGGCTGGCATCCAATAAGAACATTAAAATGCCTTTCCCCAGGCCCATCCTTTAACATAGCGCTAGGACATAGTGAACCAAAAATCACAGTCTGCTCCACAGACCTGTACGTACCTCCAGGATCCACAATGGGGTCAGCTGAGTTTAGGTGGAAAAGCTCCGAGCTCCAGCTTCCCTGGAGCTACCTAAGCCATTGGAGCCCAGCCCATCCTGGTTTGCCATCACGAAGCACAGCTTGGCAGTGGCAACACTTGGAAGAGTGATACATGGCAATACATGCCCAGCCAAGTCACCTCACCAGGAGGAGCATATCTGCGGTCCACCACCCGCAGATGGGCCGTGAGCATCTCATTAGGGTAAGGATGGAAATATTCAAATGGTGCAGAGCACTGCATAGACTCAAAGAAATTGGACCATGCTTTTACGGAAGCTGCTGGGCGCCTGAACCACCAGCTGTGGAAGAAAAGACAAACCAGCAGGGCTGGCTAGAGGGAATCATAGAATCATAGATGCATTTAGGTTGGAAAAGACCCTGAAGATCACCAAGTCGAACCATTAACCTAACACTGTGGAGGATGTGATGGTTGGAGGCTGGTCTTGGGCATAGTGATCACAAAATGATAGAGTTTTCGATTCTTAGAGAAGCAAGGAGGGGGTTGAATGCCAGGTGCAATATTTAACTTCCCATCAGCCTAGGTAAAAACAATAAAAAATACAGTTTATGAGGGTGTCCCAAAGCACGAGGAAGTGCTGTAGGTGCTACAAAACCCATGCGACTGCCAGAACAGGGATCATGTTGTCCCAAAAAAAGCCTGTTCTTGCTTAGCTCTGCAATGAAAGTTTCACTAAATGCAGAACAGGCCTCAGAAAGGGATTCATTTGAGTTTGCTGACTGAAAAAAAGACAGTTTAATATTAAAGAGGAATTTTAAAATACATAACCTTACATGAATGCAAATGAAAAAAACGCTGCTTTATAGTGTTAAGCAAGAATAAACAGCTTTTTAAACAGCAATTTGCATTTCTTGCGAGATAGCACAAATCTGTCCCAGTAAACAGCGACTATCAAGAATACAAACCTCCTTTCAGGAAGAAAAATGATTTCTTGAATTAAAATTGTGTTTCCTGTACTTCAGTGTCTCACACCTAGTTTTCGCATCTTTGTTTTGAAACACGGGGTGTAGGAGTAACTGCTGAATGACTGGAATATGTTCCATTATATAAAGCTTGAATCTTCTTACACCAGATTTTAAATATTCCAGGCACCATCAAACCTTGTGCAATTCGTTTTAGCTTCAGTAGGAAAAGAGTAACACGGTTAAAAAACAAACAAACACGCAAAAATACAACTCAGACAGCAGGAGCGCCAAGAAAATGACTCATTTTTCTATTAGCTCCTGTACTCCAGGATTTTAATAGTGTTCCAGGCTCATACAACCCCAGCCCTGGGGGAATTTATAACATCTCTCCATCAGTCAAGCCCTGCCCCCTCACCTTTGTGATTCACTGATGTCTGCTAGGAGGTAACCTCACATTGGAATTTTTCTCCTGGAAGTACTGTTAGGACGCTCCTTTGCATTCAACCATCTATTTCCACAAGACCCAGGCGCTGAGAAGTCTTTGAGACTCCTCCATCAAGCGTGCTTCAAACTGACCCAACCCTTTCGACATTAATTGGGACTGGGATTGACAGACCAACCAGCAGAAGCAGAAATCACCTCCCCATAGATCTCATTTCCTCAGGAAGCCCAGCTAATAGCTCCGTATTGATGCAGCACTGAATATATGACTTGCCTTCAGAGTTAAGTTAGCTATCAGCACTTCTGTGATTTATTTGAATAGGCATCAATGAATGGTCAGCAAATCAATAAAAATTAATGATGAAAATTATTAAACGCCCACCTTGGCACTCAGGCAACATTAGGTTGGGTATTATTGTTTACATGATTTACCAGTCCCTTTTCAGCGGCTGATGACATCTCCAATTTTATTAACAGAGTGCAATTAGCCGTTAAGTTTCATTACAGAGTCACTCCTTTCGTGCAAAATTTGCGTAAGCTGGTTAAAGCATCGAGAGTGGGAAATGGATCTCATTTCTCCTGGCCAAAATTAGTCGCCAACGCTCAGCTTCCCAATACCCTGTGCAACCCTCGACTTCAGCAGCGCGTGCGCACTCGAGCGCTGCCACATCTGATCCCTCTTAGAGTCAACCTGCAGTGACTTCCCAGGGGTTGGGGCCGGCAGAAAGGAGTCCCCCGGCCATCGATCCGCTGTTTGGGCATTCGCAGATGAATGCAAGCAAACTGCCATCGAGCAGAAGAGCTCTGCTCTGCTTTAGTCACCGCATGATAAGTGCGGCATCGGGGCTCAGGCTTGAAGAATAAAAGCAGGGAGATAAGTTAAGGGAAGAGATGAGCACACTCCTTGCAGCTTCTCTATTGTCAATAATACCCTCTGGCACACTGGATATGTGGCTTTCCTGGATGTAACACACCTGAACACGCTCTGTGTCTCAATTTGTTCAACCTTCTATTCTACTGTGAAACCTCACCAAGAATGATTTCAATTCCTTGCAAAAGGCATTTGGGGGGGGAAGGGGGAGGGGGGAGGTCTTATAAAAATTACTGGAAAGAGTTAATTTTTTTTAACTCTTTTTGTTGTTTAGTAAAACACCACGACAAAGTCAAACACTTCCACCATTGTAAACTCTCGACACTTGGCTTTGCCCATTCCCATGCTTAGAGAACAAAGGCAGCAAGTTTAAAAGCTCCTCTTACAGCCGAGCTCTGCGAAGCAACACAAGGCAAAACCATACCATTTATGAACGGAGGGAAGCCAACAGCAGCCATCGCTGCAGAATTAATTTGCAAATCCTGCGAGCAGTCTGAATCATTTCAATTCAGGTGAAAAAAGAAGACGTTCTTAGTTCCTATCACCTGGTTGTCTACTCACAGTACTGATGTCCCATAGCTGCGGCCCAAGCAGTGATGGATCCTATAAAGGGTGATCCAGAGTAACCATCCGCGCCTTCCAGGTGTGGGTTTCTTAAAAATATATATCTGCTAGGCACGTTCAGCCACTCAGTGTGCAGTCCTGTTTATTCCATTTTCAAATCTTTGCGGTTGCTCTGACAACAAGTGTAGATGCAGAACACATGAAAACAAAGGCAGATACAGGACGTAGGTCGCCAAAGGCCTTCTGAAGACGGGCTAACCCAGAGGCAGGGCTCAGCATTCAAGAAATCCCAGCCTGCAGCCACTCCGTGTGCTCAGTTCCTAATGAGGAGCTAAGGCGGAGGATGAAGGCGAGAGAGGTAATCCTGCCTGGCTGCCTGTGGAACCCCCAGCAGCTCAGCTCTTCCCCACCACGTCCTTGGCCCTGCCGTGGTTGCCCTTGGTTGTTTAAGATCACAAGCTTCCCTCAGCCCTCCGCCCGGGAGCAAATCCACTCATCACCGAAAAAAAGAAAAGGAACGGCAGAGGGAAAAAGAAACCAAAACCAACTTTCTATATTTTTCTTTCTTCATCAAAAGAGAAGTTTTGAATTGACTTTTAAATCCAAAACATGGTGATTAACCTCACACTTTGTCAGAGTACCGATTTTTTTTTTTTTTTCCCTTTCAAGAATCCCATGAAAATGTTTTTTGCTTTTCAGTTGGAACTTAGGACATTTGCAACAGATGAGTAACGAGTAAGTAGCATCTGCCTGCCTGGATTTTTGTGTAGACACCGAGGCACAGAGATAGAGCCCCCTCTGAGGACACCAGCACTGCAATAGCCACAGGGGAATATCAGACCTTTTCAGCTCTCAATCCTGGTCTTTCCATCAAAATACAGAAGACGCCCTTTTATATTTTGGTATCAACAGAGATATTATCCACACAAAATAATTCCCAGAACCAAGTACCAATTGGTATTTCCACGCGAAACTTCCCAATGGCAACAGATTCTGGTGCCAGTCGAGATATTTCCAATCACATTTCTCTCTTTACATCTATTACAAACTACTTTCACGTGAACAAGGCCTTGGTTTGAAAAGTTTAACACTTCTTTTTGCAAATTTCCCCAGGCAAAGCAATAAACTTCTGGTTGCAAAAGCAACTTCAATGCACAGACGGTGGAAGAACTTCACACGAGAAGTAGGAAGCCACAGCAGACGAATTCTTGAGGGTTGAGCTTTGGGCACCATACCCCTCAGCTGGCGTAACTCAGCAGCATCTAAGCAACTTCACTAGCAGTACTTTGATTTCCAGCAGCTGACAATCTTGCCCTTACACTGTTGCAGTGATCTCAGAAAACAAAATGCTTAAGAAATTAGAGATGAAAATGGAAAAAAGCATAAGCAGATCTCTTCAAAACTACCAGATAATTTGCTCTTTCAATGCACTCCTAATTAGGGTATCGTAAGCTGTCCTTAATACATTTCTCAGCACAGCAAACTGACAGATTATACGGACTCCTGGAATTTGAAATTAATTGGAAGAGCTAAAGATAGCACTCAATAATGAAAATACCCACATATGCTTTAGAATGTTTGCAATAAAAATAATGACTGCGTAAATTCTTCTTTCAACCTCAAAAAAGAAGAATATGGCTACCTAATATCCTCCTCATTATCTAGGTCCTCATAAGTCACAAAACTGTTTCATAGTTTTATATCTTAAATTATAGCTGATTCCCATAAGTGTGTTTAACAGTAAGATCAAGATCCAAAAGGCTTAACATCTCACCACACGTTCACACGAACACCCAGTTGACACAGAGGAGGACGTAGGTACAAAAATGTTTTAAGCTATTGCTCAAGCACATCGAAGGCTTTCATCAAAAGATATTAAACTGCAGTGAAAAATGATACATCAGAGGCGGCACTAATTCCCCTCTGTGTGAGCTGCTAGCATGGTGGCACAGTGGGGACATCCCAGGCCCCCCACACTTGAGCCACAGTACCAGGGCTGACCTGGATGGGGCAAGGTGGCCACCTGCATACAGAGACTCTGGGCTGGGTGGCTCCTTGCACAGAAGGAGACACAGAGAGGAGAAAAAGCACCATGAGAGGGGGATTTGTTTCCCTCTGGAGCAATGCCGAGCATCTCTCTGAGGATGAAAGGGCTGGGACAGCTTGTGGCTACAGAGTATGGGAATGGTCTTCAATGAAAACGGGCACTTCCATACCCCGACTCTTCTTTGGGAGCCCAGCCTTGCGCTGCAAGGCTGGGTGCCTCCACTCAACACCCAAGAAAACCTAAGAAAACAAGATATTTTCCTCCATTCTTCCGCTAGAACTTGGCAAAACCAGACCTCTGTACTGACTGTGCAGCTCCAAATCCTAAATATTCGGCAGATGGTTCTTCAATAACTGAACTCAAAATGGAAACGAACCAGCAGGAAAGGAAAAAGCAGCAGGTTGCCCTGTCTGCAGGATTAAAGTGCACTGCCCACACGTGCTGTTTGTCACCCCGATGGGCTTCAGCCCACCCCGCGTCACACACTGGTGGAGGCTCAACTGTGCTGCTCTGGGCTAAGGGGAGCAGACCAACACAGAATCGTCTAGGTTGGAAGGGACCTTTCAGATCGAGTCCAACCACCAAGCCAACACTGCCAAAACCAACATGAGCAAACTGTGCTCCTCTTCAACATAAAACCAATTTGGGGGCTGCCGATCTAAGTAGAGAAAATGAAAATGTTCTTCTGACGAAGCGGGTGAGACCCAAAAAACCCCACCTTTTTGGTTTAATTTAAAGGAAGTTTACACTGAAAATACCCAGCTACATCAATATTTAATTCAGCAAAATTTTCCACCGGCATTAATAGCAAAAATAAAGCCAACTGCATTTTCCCCCTTTTAAGGAAAAAGTCCCTCGATGATTTTATTTGTACATAGATGGCAGGGGATGAAGGAATAGTTCAGAATTACTGTAAGGGTCAGACAATATACTATAAGCTATTTTAAATTGCCTAGTAATAAAGGACTTGCTCTTTTGTGATTTACAAGAGGAATAAACGCCAATGAAGTAAGACTGGCATAAACAGGAAGAAAATACAGCCCTGTATATGTCGCATAACCATCAGGATAAATTCTCCCTTTACCTGCACAAGTGCGTTTTTATCAGATTTCAGTAAAGTCTCATCGTACAGCAATAGGATTAGGATATTCGGCTTCCTCCACCTCCTGTGACCCCTCTTTGTGTGCCCCAGCTTGATTTAGATTATAAATTGCATAGCAAACTACTACTTTCTGCTGAGACTATAGACCAGATCCTTGCTCCTGCCTTTCAGTAAAGCATGTTCCAGGGTCTTGACTGGGACATGCCACCTGAGAGGTGCACAAAGACCCTGATATCCTATGACGACAGGCTGAGAGAGTTGGGGGGGGTTCAGCCTGGAGAAGAGAAGGCTCCAGGGAGACCTTCCAGCCCCTTCCAGTCCCTAAAGGGGCTCCAGGAAAGCTGGGGAGGGACTCTGGAGCAGGGAGGGGAGCCATAGGACGAGGGGGTAACGGTTTCAAACTGAAAGAGGGGAGATTTAGATTGGATATTAGGAAGAAACTCTTTACTGTGAGGGTGGTGAGCCACTGGAACAGGTTGCCTAGGGAGGCTGTGGCTGCCCCATCCCTGGAGGCGTTCAAGGCCAGGCTGGACAGGGCTTGGAGCAACCTGGGCTGGTGGGAAGTGTCCCTGCCCAGGGCAGGGAGGCTGCAATGAGATAAACTTTAAGGTCCCTTCCAACCCAAACCATTTTGCGATTCTATGATATCTCCCCTCCTGAGCCCTCCTTTCACCACCTAATAATGCAGAAATCCCTGCCTCTGCCCTTCCCACGGAGCATTTGGAGGATGCAGGTACCCCTGTTTCCACTCACACCACCCCATGGCAACCCAGGAGTCCTTGCAAGAGGTGGCTGCAAGGTTCTCCAGTGACTAGAAAACAGCAGCAACTTGAAACTGAAGCCATGGAGGGCAGAGCAGGATGATGCCACAGCACGGTCTTACTCTTTATCACAGCCTAAGGTCAGTTGGGAACCGCTCACTTGCCACGTGTTGAGAGAGGGGGAGAGGAGGAAGGGTGTAAAAATATCTAAAAACCTGCCCAAACCACAATGGAAGAGTGCCTCGCTTCCAGTCTGTGAGTTCTGGTTCACAGCTTGTTCTGGGTCACAGCTTTTATAAAACTTCCGTAAAAGCTTGGAAAAATGTTCCATATTCTAACAAGACCATTAAGCAGGCAGAAGGAAGGAGAAGGTGGGGAAGAGATGGTGGCTTTTAAGCTGCATCAAGCACCTGTGTAGCTACAACCATGCTTAGATATGAAATCAATTCTGAATCAATTAAGCTAAACCAAATGAAGTTATTCTGTAACTGAAAAAAAAAAATAATTGTCCAGACTGACATCTGCTGTTGAAGAAAGCAACTCAAATTCAAGAAGATGCGCTTCTGACACAGAAACTTCCTACATCGCGTAACGCTTGCGTTGAGAGCTATTTCCAAGCTCAAACAGGCAATACCCAGGAAGCTCAGATGACGAAACTGTCCAGACCAAAGGGGTTGATGGAGTTGGCTCTGTGGCTCCACATGAGCCCAAGCCTGGGGCTGCTGTTGGGTCAGATCCAGGGCTGCTCCGTGCTGGCTAGCTGGCAGAACAGGCATGATGCAATGTCTCCAAACTGGCCAGAGAAGCTGGAAATGCAGCAATCAAGCTGCAGCTCGTTTGACAGCAGCTTCTGCTTGCCAGCAGCTTCTGCTTGCCAGACAAAGCGCTGAAGACAACCAGTGCTCGTTTCACCCAGCAGCCACCTCTCTGAAGGAATACTCTTTCCATGGATTTTCACCCAGGGCATCTTGTCCACGGCTTTCTATATTAAAAGGCAGTATTGATTTTCTAGGCAGCGCTGAACAGGTTAATATGATGAACAAACGTGATCCCAACATGTTTGCCTCTGTTTCTTCCCAGAAGGAAAACCTGCCTGACATTTACAATAAAGATGCCATTCAAAAAGCTCTCGTAAAAGAGATCATACTCCATTGAACTATTAATGTCAATCCTCGAGCATCCTGGGCTGGCGGGGAGAGGCAGGGAGCATGTCCCAGCACAGTTCAGAGAAGACTTGCCCATACCAGGACAGCCTTGCTGCCTGGCGCAGGCAGCTACCTGCCAGGAAGCATCCACAACACATGGAGCATCTCGTCCTGCTCCCGTCACCAGCAACACAAAGCCTCTGGGCTGGCCACTGCAGAGTCCACCAGCCACCAGCTGTGGTGGTGCATGTTCACCCACCACCCAACAAGGTCTTCTCCATTTCCCTGCGACCACGTCCCACATGTCACAAGGAGCTATGCAAAGCTGGAGGAGGACACAGTGCCTGCAGCCTCACAGTGACGTGAACAGCAGATTCATGAGGAAGTTGTGGCTTTTTGCTCCAAGCTGCGGGTCCTTTCCGTGATGCTGGCTGTCAGCCTGGCCCTGCTGAGGAAGAGGACGGGGCTCCCGGCTGCAGCACAGGTGGTGCACCGAAACCTCACTATGTCCAACTATATGGATATAAGTTAAGGTCCATCCCAAGAAGGACCTCAGCAGCAGGAGGACACAGGTCCCCCCCCAGAGGGTGCTCTACCCTCTGCCTACCCACATGCCTGCCCCTGCACACAGAAGGTGGAGGACTTGAGAAAACGCTCAGCAGAGAGATAACAGAGTCTTTCCATCCTTCCACGGGTCACGAGATCAGAGCTTTGCAGAAGAGAGAAGCCACATCTACATGGGTTTCTTTGGGTTTTTGTGCATTATTTTTCTGCAAGCATCACAATGTGTTCAAAGCTGGAACCTGCTTTTATGGGAAAATGCCTCATGACTTCAGCCAGAGCAGGACACAGATTTTCACAGCACAGTTTAGTTCCCAGGCTACACAAATGTGCAAACATGGTGTCAACCTACAGCCTGTTCCTATGCTGTGAAGCTCTCCCACTCCTGCCTTTCCTCTTTCCATTTCTCTGGGTGTATTGAGGCCAAAGAACAATTTACAATACATGACATAAGACACAAGCATGGAATCCTTCAGGACTAGAATCATAAATATTAGGTGTTAATACAGAAAACCCCTGAGCCTGAGATGCTCAGATCCACTGTTTCTGCTGATACTTATTGACAGCAGAAATCCATACTTTCTCTTTTTCGTTAAAATAACCAAGCATGTATTTGAGCCCAGTTCTCTTTACTACAGCACTTCAGTGATGTTTTACACTCTCTCATCCCTCGCCCTGCAACGCTGCTGTGCAGAGCCTGCTCTCTGGCCAGCCCTGTTTTCCCATGCTTCCGCTCCTCACCTTCACAATTCATCCAGGCATACGCTTTTGTGCTTCCCAGCAGTACTTCAGCCACCGTAACTGCTAGCGAGTGTCAGGTGTGGAAGGTCTCTCTTCCGACAACCTTAAGACAAGAGCTATTTATGAAGCCATTCTGCATATCTGGAACCTGCTTGTGCCCCACCTTCCCTGCCAGCTCAGACACCTAAAGTTCAGTAGATTTCAACAGTGACTGTGAACATTATCTCCTCCTTAAAAACAGAGCTCCAAAAATCTGAACAGTACAAGTGCCAGCAAATACATATTTTATAAGATGACACACTAAGATGTACAGCTTTATGTAGGCAAGATCAGTCTAGAAGGATTTTTGCCCAGATATTTTGGTATTGGCTGAAGCCAAATGGCACAAAATCCCTTTGAGCTGCATAACTTGAGACCATTACAGTCTCTGAGGATGAGTTAAGCAAACTTTCAAGAGAGCAACTTTCTGCATCCACGGGAGAACTGCCATCTGGCTGTCACCTACCATCTCCACCAGCTTTGACCACAGCCAAAGTCAATGGCAGAATTTCCCTTTCTGTATCGCCAGTCCCCTTAGCTCTGCAAGCCAAAGCACCCACGTAGCCCAGAGCCACAGGGCATGGAAGTTGAGCCAAGGCAGGTTTAAGATGGATATTAGGAAAAATTTCTTCACCAAAAGGGTTGTCAAGCATTGGAACAGGCTGCCCAGGGAAGTGGTGGAGTCGCCATCCCTGGAGGTATTTAAAAGCCGGGCAGACGTGGTGCTGAGGGACATGGGTTAGTGGTGGGTTTGGCAGTGTTAGGTTGATGGTTGGACTCGATGATCTTAAAGGTCCTGCCAATCTAGACAATTCTATGAATATGCGTGTCTCATCTGAAGAGCATGCTTGAGCTAGGGGTAATTCTGTGTGTGGCTCCTCAGGGGTCCCACAGGTCACCGATGAGACCACATGGGCCATGCTCTGCTCTACAAGGACTTTGTCCCAGTGGCTCACGCTTCCCTTCCTCCTTTCAACGCTGCAGCAATACTTGAGTGCTCTCCCATCTTCAAATGACTATGGCCCACAAAATATTTATTAAAATAGGATAAACCAGAAGGTCTCAATGTCACTTGCTTATTCCGCATCGCTTTGAACATGAAAAAGGAAAGAAAAATACATGGTTTGATATCAGAATAATGTTAAAATAATGCAGACGTGCATACCAATAAATATTTGAAGTCTTTAGAAAGTTAAAAGAAAAGCCTTGAACTAAATTGCCCGCTCCACACTCACGTTACATGGACTGGGAGCCTCACACCCTACGCTGCAATGCTCATTGCATGAAGTTGCAAGGAAGATAATTAGTAGTTGTTGGCAATGTTACAGTTCATTAGGAATATAAACCCAGCAATCACTCTGTGTGCTCATTATTTAAGCATCTATAATACAACCATTACCAAGATACACACTGGGCAGGACTGAGCTTTGACCAGCCTCAGCACAGCAGGTCAGAAGTTCCTGTGAACTTGACCATGAACGCACGGAAAAGCAAGTTTTGAATAAGTGGATGAGGATGCTCACAACTCCGTGCAGTCAGGGTACAGGAACGGAGCGCAGGCGAGAGCTGCGAATGTGAATGACCGAAATCATCTACTTCAAATGCTGAACACCCTGCACGCTCAAGGAGAAATGAATTACCAAAATTAATCTGCAAATAATTTCAAATAAACAAACTTGTGATGACCGAAAGCTGTTTACACACAATTAGCAATCAGAAAAAAAAAAAGACGAGCAAGCAGAACAGCTCTCATTAACTTCAATAGGCTCTAGATCAGGCCCTGTGAATGAGTTGGTTATTGCACAGTTAACGGAAAGAGTTACTCACCCAACTCCATTTACGCTTTTAGACAACACACTGATAACCCTCTCTCAGCAATCATTAGAAATGTGGGAGATACAACGGGGCCTCACAGAGCCTCCAAGAGCTTCATCAGCCCCTCTTCTCGCAGCACCACAGAGCAGACTGCTGCTCGCTGCCATGCCTTCCCTCGATCCCTCCATGTGTTCTCCATCCGCACTCAAACCATGCTCAACCATACCCAGCCTCACCAGGGAGGCTCCACAACGCAAAGCTTCAGGTACTCCAGTCAAACCAAGACTTGGACTATATCTGCTGCGATTTTCATCCAGAGACTTAGGGTAATTCGGAGAAAAAAAAAAAAGCAATCAGCTTTGTACGAAAGAGCGTAAGAACAACAAATGCAGCCTTTAGTCGTTTCTATTAAAGCTGTCGCAAACAAAGTGTGCTCCTTAGTCAAATCACCTGCCACCGAGACACAAAGTGACATCTCTGAATGAGAGCTCAGTTGGAGTTTATTAGCCAATAACAGCTAAAATGAGGCTGAGGAATACAAATCCAACAGAGCTTTCTTGCTCTTAATTTACTTTGTCAGAAGCCAGTCACAATGAGAAAATGGAGGCGCAGAGGCTTCAACCAGCCTCGCTCTCCTGAAGGCACCACCATGAGCCCCTCCATCCACCTGCTGGTGGGGACCTGTGTGCAGAAGGCATCCTTTCCTAACCCAGGAGATGTCATCCTTACTTCAAGCCGGCTTTGAGGGAGGCCTGCCAATAAAACAGCATGGAAATTTTTTTTTTTTTTTTCCTTCAGAGAAACACATTACCTTCAACACGAAGATAAATGTTGGGATTCTTCCAAAACAAAAATTTGACATGCAATCAAAATCCACGAATTACAATGTCTCTTAACATTAGGAAATTTCTTTTTAAGCAAATCTTGACACAAAATATTTCTTTCCCCTAAATCAGTAACTTTTTGTTCAACTAAGGAACACAGTTGGTTTGCAAAGGGCAAGCTCCTCTTATCAAAATTTCAAAGCCAAATAATGTTTTTAATTACCCACATAGCTCCACATTGATACATGGGCTGTAGGATCTGGCATGGGGTGGGCAAGGTGCTGTCAAACAGCGCAGAATTACTGATGTATCTCAATATTTTCTTTGTGGCAATCTAGTTGCTCAAAGACGGCAGAAGGTGCTCCATGCTTTGAAACGTTATCACATACACAGTTATTTGATTCCCCTCATCCCAGGGGAGACAGATTTACTTGCCCAATTTTCAGACCACCACCCCGGATCAGTAACACCCTCTCCTGTTTCTTTCTGCAATGCATTTTCTGAACCATGTTCCGCTTTGGCTCACTTTATTTTAGGTCTGGTTGCCTGGTTTCAATAAACCTAAAGCTAACACAAGTGTCATGAGATATTGATGGAAAGAGGGATTTTAATCCAACCGCTGTGAATTTTTTGGTCCCTTTAACGATGTAACAACCCATTTAGGAGTCTCCATTGTTTGCAGAAAGTACAACCAAAGAAAAACCACAGCCTCTATCAGAGGTCAGCAAGGACACGTGCTTGCCCTTCCCACCAGGATAAACACCTTTGAATCCAGAATGACCTATATAAAGGCTATAAAACAGGTCTTAAATATACATATTATGATAAAACAAAATGAGACAGTATCAGTGTGACCAGCTGGCTTACTTCCCTGCTGCTGACAAACACTTGTCACCTTGGGCCAAGTGTGGTATCTTCAGTTGGATGCTCAAGAAAAGGGACGACCCATCTTAAAAGACTGACTACTCGAGCTTATTGAGCTACCAACACAACCATCAGGCAGGGATATGATTTCTGCCTACAAATCCATGCAGGAGATGTGTACTGAAAGGAATCTCCTCTACTGTTTAAGAACAAACTATAACCGATTGGTTGGAAATTACCTTTGGATGTAAATGGCAAGGTTTCTACTCATCATAGAAGGTCCTGGAATATCCAGGGCACAAGAGAGAAGCATAACAACGTTCAGGTTGAAGTTTCATCAGTTTAAGAAATTAAGAAATTAAGAAAATAATTGCGAGCGCTGCCTGCAATAACAAGTCACGGAAACTGGTAACTCAAAACAACCACTGCGGGCCCATGTTCCTCCCAAGTTATATGTTATTGACCACAGTGCGTCCTGCAAAGCAGCTTTCCAGGCTGCTCCTTCCTCCCTAGTGCATACACAAGAGACCTGCCAGGGACTGACAGCCTTCCTGAAGGATTCATTCTCCCACCTGGCACCGACTCCGGCGCCTGGCTCACGCTTCCTTGGAGTCTCTCCCAACGTGCCTCCAGGTTACCCTAAATCAGATTTTTCTGTTGTTGCTCTAATGGTCTTTATTATCCATCATGGCAAGCTGAAATGTATTTTGTCGCCCTTCCAAAGGTAATTCTTATTCAACAGCAAAATTTACATCTCTTTAAAGAAGTAAAGGAATAAAAGGAAAAAACATCTAAGATGGCTGATTACATTCAGTTGGCAGGACAGAAGAGAAACACTGTTTTGACTTTTATGAACTGTCATTCCTGATTTCTTTTTCCCTCCTCATACACAAAACTTTCATTTTCAAAGTGCAACTTCCGCTCCAATACCAAATCTGTACCCTGCTGTGCAATTACTTAACGGAGTTTAATCCCACTTCTCAACAGAATCCAAACAAAACATGCCCATGTACATCTAGAAAACTTGGAGATAATTTACCCCGGTGATCCTTCGTGAAAAAAGATGAGAACGTTCCCTAAGGTATTACTGAAACATAAATACAAATTAATCACCGAGATGTTTGTTTGTATGCTTAAGCATATCATATACAATTAATTTATCTTTAAGAATTACTGAGCCAGGCTCTCTCGGCATAAATCAGGAGCAATTCCATTGACTTACAGTCTACTCCCTGCACAGCATGAGGCTCTGTACTTACACATTGGTATAAGACGCAGTATTTCCTTTACTGTAGAGGTACATAATGAAGATTTGAGGTTGCGGTATCAATTTTTAACGTATTCACAGGGTAATGACTTGCAATATTTAGTCATTCTAGCTTTACTATTTCATGTGGTGGTTTTGTGATTTATTAGATGAATATTATTTTTATGTATGTCTCATCGCGTAGCATCAAATTAATGGATGAAAAACCTATTGAGGGCATCCTATTAAACACAAAGGTGCCACCCTGACTCGGGGAGGCTCAGCACCGAAGGTTTCTAGGAGCCAGCAGATGACAGCCAGCGAGCATCCCTGCCTGCCTGCCCTGCCTTCTGCATTCCCACCACATCCATCGCCTCCTTTTCTGTGTCTCTTCAAAACCGTGACAAGTCCCTGGTCACTTCAGTGGCTGACAAGTAGATTTGTTATCCCATGGTCCGCAAAGTCTCTGGACCAGCAACCTCACTAAGGAGCCCAGCGAGGGCTCCGCACACCCCGGACCTTGCCATGCTCTGATGGCAGCGGGATCTACCAGGAGCTGTTGGCTACTTGCTGCGTTGGTGGCCCACCACCGCACCAGGGTCTGGGATCACATCATGGAGGGAAATTTATGATAAATGCCTGGAATTAGATTTGTTTGTAGCACGTGGAGGATGAGTTGGAGAGTTACAATTACTACTTCCAATGGATAAAATATATATATACATCCAATAATGCGGTCCAAGATCAGACTTCTGCCTGAGATAAGCCTCAGCATTAGCTAGCAAGCCTCCCGTGTGCCAGCTTCTGCCCCGTGGCACATAGAAATGCTCTGCTCACAGCATATCCAGCCACCGCTGAGTTCCCACCCCACTGGGATCCAACCTCCATTTACTCTTCAGCCTGCTAGGGACAACTGCCAGCATAAACTTAGAAAAAAAGCTGCAAATTCGTTCTCGGGGGACTTGCTGCGTTGCCCTGCCACCACCTCCAGCCTCAGAAGGGGGCACTGCTCCCATTTAAATAGCACAGCGCTGGAAAGGTACCACTTCTAATGGGATTACCCATTTCAGCCCATTTCAAGTAACGAGGAGTAATTATAAGATACTATTGACAACTGAGCAACTTCCAGATCATAAGCTTAGCCTAAGAACATTTCTCAAGCTGAACAGTTTAAATTAAACGTCACTGAAAGGCTGAATATTTTACTTGGTTTTTTTTAAACAGTTCCCCCAACATCTGCCCAGGTATTCAAATAGCTGAGGTTTATCAGAGATGGCCTGCTTTTGCTTTTTCCACGCAAGAATATTTGGATGAAGCACGTGCGTGTTAACCATTTGGGATTTGAAGTAAGTGGGAGGTTGTTTGATATAATTAAGCGTGTGTGTGTGTGTGTATTTTAAAGCATTTGCAGCTTCTGGAACTCTTCTTGCAGGGTGCAACCTGCAAACAGCTCTTCCGTGCTGTTCCAGACCTGTAAGCAACTTGCCCTTTCAAGCAGCATTTGTAAGTAATTCCCCATCCTTCCCATCAACAGCCGTTGAAAACTCTTTCTGCTCTCCAATATAGCAGGATACTCATTTCCTCATTTCTAAAGCTGAAAATTTGGGGTGCCAGAGCAATCACATCGGTCTGTGGGGCTGGGACAGTGTGCAGGCAGCAGGGCGCAGGGCTTTCGCTGCTCTCCATGGCCATCCAGGAACGAGCTCCTGCCAAAGCCACCACTGCTGCTCCCTCCCCTTGCCAAGGCCATCCCGCTCTGTCCCAGGGACCTGGCGCTCGCGCTGGCATCCCCAGGCTGCCCGCTGTCACACAGCCCTGCAGGGTGGCAAGTTTCCTGGCCCCCAAAACAGCCGGCTAATAACAATGTGTCAGAAGAGCTTAGCGTTATTGTGGGTACAGACGGGCAACTCCAGACAAACGGACTTTTTCTGGCTCCCACGAACTAAAGCAGCCATTAGTATCTTTTTTTATGATGAAGTCTGCTCGATGCCTACTTCTGGGGCTCACTTTGGGTTTTTTTCCTTGCTTGTTCCCCAGACTGCTATCCACTTCCGCAGAGCTCCAACCAGTCCTGCTCACCGCCACCATTTTTGCCAAAAGAGCTTATTCTTACAACAGCCTCGGATGCTGATCCCTGCCTCCTGCACGCCAGCCTCTGGGTACATCAACAAAAAGCCCAAGATCCTCACGACTACCTATTTAAATGCTAATGTTCACCCTCTTCTTTTACAGACACCACAGCAGGTGGGATAAAAAGGATATAACAGGGATAAAAAGGACTATCCCAAGATATACCCCAAATTCTTTTAACAGCTGACAAATGCGAGAATCCTGATACGTCACCTGTAACACCACCTAAAATCAGCATAGCCTGCATCAAAGAAAGCGTTAAGTGAACTGAACATAAGGGTGTTCTTTTTATTATATATAAAACATAAAATATAAACATTTATCCATATTAAAAGCAAATTATAGAATAGTTTGGGTTGGAAAGGACCTGAAAGATTATCTCATTCCAACCCCCCTGCCTTGGGCAGGGACGCCTCCCACCAGACCCATAAAGATGTTGACACTCTAATGACCAACCACTGGGCAAGGCAAACCCTTGATAAAAATAATCTTCCATACTTTTTTGCCCAGAGTCAAAAATCCGTATGCATATTACCTTATTTTGTGGATCTAGCTAAGACACATAACTTTCTCCTTCAGCAATTTCAGTGTCAGGAGAGCCAAAGCAGCCACCCAGTTTCTGCAGAGGGCAGGAGGACACGAAGCTGGCACACACTTTGTTGGTCCATCCTTTGATCCCAAAGTCTGTGCTTGTTCACGTTCCCACTACACATTTCCCCATGAAGCATCACGGGCAGGTGGTGAGCAACGAAGACAACCCACCACGGTGGTGTAACGCTCCCTTGCCCACCCCTGCCGTTACTCACGTGCCAAGTCTCACGGGGGCTCACCAAGGGCTGGACGGGGCAGGGAAATGATGGAGGAAGAAGGGCAGGCTTTGCTTTTGTGCGGCCACAATGAACAAATTGTCTGTACAACCTCCTCAGAAAAGCCATTGATGTTGGCTGGAGAGGCAGCTGCTCACCCATCTTTGCAATGCAGGAAAGGTCTTGGGCTGGCGCCATGGAAACATGTGACAGTGGGAAAATCCGAGCAGAGGAAATAAAGACAAGTCTGTTTCCAATGATCCACCAGAAATAGCTTAATAAGGAGGTCGCTGTTCCTCCGAGGAGTCAGACCATCGCTTCAGGAAGCTGTGATGAGGGACTGATGGCAGCAGGGTGAAAGGGGGCCCAGGAGACACTTCTGTTCCTCAGGGCTGGGAAGGTGGCCCCGGTTACATCCACAGACCCCAGGGCCAGTGAAGGAAAGGGCAGCCTTGCGGAAGAAGCACCTTCAGTGGTGGCATCTTCCATTTCTTCTGCTGGGTTTCAAGAAAATCTCCTCATACAGAGCTATCCTTGTTTACTGTACATTAAATGAGTACTAGCTACTCCTCTACTAATACGTTTTTCTTCTGCTACAAGAACACCGAAAGCCTTTTAAATATGCTCCCGTAAGAACCTGTGAAGAATCAACAGCTCTGTAGGTAATGGGATGCCTATTTGTGAAGTCCCATATTCAGGTCAGAATACTAGTATGTAATAAGCCTGCGCTTAAACACATGGATAACAGCATTATTTGAAGGGAAGAGATATTATAGATATGCCTGAAAATGGACATAGAGGAAATGCACTGCTGCTCATTTACTTTTCTTGAGATCTTAGGGAAAAAAAACCAACTTATATTCCAAAGCCAGGCTTGTGACACCTAATAATTACTTAAAACAAAGCCTAGACAGCACATCCATTTCCAGATCAATGAATCCAAAGATTTGGAATTGCTTCCCTGAAAGTTTTTAATCTGCCCACAACTTTTGTTTTTGCACTGCAGTTTACTGGCCAGTTTTAACCATTCAGCCTGGGCAGAGCAACAATAGCACCTACTAATCATGACCAAAGAGTCAGATACCTCTAAAAGAGCCTCCACGGTCAGGGTGACTTGCTCTTCTACCCCGCCCAGCATGGCCACATTGAGGAGAGAAATCATGCACTTTTGATCTCTAAAACCCATATATACGGAGCATCCCCAAGTTCGCCAACCCATCTTAGCTCTCTATCGTGTCAAAACTCATTTTAAAAATTCTAACAACCAAACCAGCATGGAAATGACTGGGACGGTGCTGTCATCACCACTGAAGCACAGGGACATGCCACCACCACCCCAGCCCTCCTCGTGCTGCTGTGGCGTAGTGTTGTCAGCTCATGTTCAGTTAGCCCCTTGCTATGAAACCCAGATCTTTGCAAGAGGCTTCACCTTCCCAGACCTCCCCCAGGACTCGCCTCCCCCATACGTGACTTAGACTCACCATCTCTACGTCCATTTGCTATTTTTACTAAATCTGTTTTCCCACACTTTTCAGATCACAGCATGCGAGTAGCCTGTCTTCATCACCATGTACTCAAATTTGTTTCCAGACCATCATATGGACTTGGTAATTGGTGGTGAATTCAGTCACCCGCACCCTTTGCCACCCCATTAGCACCAATTCCCAACAGCGGCCATTCCCCGTGTACGACTCGGAGCTGCCAGTCCTCAAGCCATTCTGTATGTCAGGTTTTGATAGGCTGCAGGGATTGCTTTTTAATTAGAGCGATATTTAGTTCTAGGTCAAATGGCTTCCAACAATCTAAGTTCAGTGTCTCGGTGAATTTAGCTTTGCCAGTTAAGCTTGCAACCTCGCAGGAGAAGGAAATTAGGTCTGCGTGACAAGACCGCTTTTTCACAGCCTGGTAAATGCCATGGATAATGCTCCTAACCTGTTCATCTTCCCCGACCGAATGCCATGCTAGACCTACATGCGCAAACAAACTTTGATTTCACCTTCAAAAATTAGCATTTTCCACAAAACACACTTCTATGAAGAAGTTACTAGCAATGTTTAGTAAAGAAATACCTGTAGAATGAAAGCACAGCAAAAAACAAGTCCATGTAGAGAAAATGGAGTCATTATTCTGCCGCCTCAAACAATGGATTTATGGAAATACTTTTGTTCTATGCTAAATAATGCCAAGACGTTCCCTTTTGCACAGTCCCATTCCATAGTCACAGTCCTGCAGCAGGAATAGTTAGCGTTTTTTACGGGAAGAATCTCAGTATTGGAAAATTCATCTAAACACAGGATTTTTTTGCACCGTTTAGTATTTTCATTGTTGAAATCGCATGCCCTACTTCTACCTTGAGTTGTAAGCAGCGGTCAGAGCAGAGATCTTTGCTGCCGTAGCAGAGGACTCTGCTCTGAGCAGTGCTCGTCAGCTGCAACTCTTCTGATGAACGCGCCACAGGGAGAGACCGTGACATACTTTGCAATAAAGCCAGAGGGTAAGTTGGGATGGCAAGAGTTTCTGTAGATTCAAATAGACCTACAGAGAGGCCAGAGCACAGCTTCGGAAAAACGGGCCGCTAATTTGTCAGAAGAAAAAAAATAGTTAACTGAATAAAGTCCATAACACAAGAGCACGGCTGAGATTTATAGAATCACAGAATCACCTAGGTTGGACAGGACTTTTCAGATCATGGAGTCCAACCATCAACCCAACTCTGACAAAAACCATCACTAAACCATATCTGTGAGCACTGTGTCTACCCGTCTTTTAAATACCTCCAGGGGTGGTGCCTCAACCCCTTCCCTGGGCAGCCTCTTCCAATGCTTAATAACCCTCCTTCAGTGTAAAAATTTTTCCTAATATCCATCCTAAACCTCCCCTGGCACCACTTGAGGCCACTTCCTCTTGCCTTATCGCCCATCACTTGGGAGAAGAGTCCGACCCCCCTGGCTCCACCCTCCTTTCAGGGAGTTGCAGAGAGCGAGAAGGTCTCCCCTCAGCCTCCCTTTCTCCAGGCTGAACACCCCCAGCTCCCTCAGCCGCTCCTCACAAGACTTGTGCTCCAGAGCCCTCACCAGCTCCATTGCCCTTCTCTGGACACGCTCCAGCACCTCAGTTATGACGAATATGCAAGTGGCACACAACGAATGACTGTGCAATGCCAGAACCGCACTCACGTGCTGAAGGACAAAGCAACGTATTCCACATCACATACAAATAAAGGGATATAAGCTTGAAAAAAAAAAAATGCAGCACAGCTGAAAAGCTACGCAGGGAGGGCAGCGGCGAAGAAATTTGGGCGACCTCTTAGTTGTTGCAGGAACCCTTCCAGCCATGGCCCCATCGGACAGACCCCACCAGGCAGGCACGCACCAGGGAGCGGGTCTCTCTGCAGAAGGAGGGGAACGCTTATCTGTTTTTTCCGCCAGCCCTGTGAGCGGTAGGTATTACTTTCCGTAGCTCCGAGGCATTCCATTGAGTCACAAAAACTCTTTGGAAATCTTATCTGCCCCTCCGCGAAGAACTAAAAAAAAAAAAAACCAACCACCCAGCAGTTCTCTAAACAGCGTCTCAAAACCAGAAGTATTTTTGCATTTCTGCACAGATATGAGCTCACGCTCTATTTTACGTATAAACAATGTGTGTGCGTGTATTTATAGATATGCTCACAGCCAAGGAACTAGACTATTTTAATGGTTATGCACCATCAGAAGATAGTATTTCAAAACCAGGCTATTTCCACCAAAAACTGAGCCAGTTTGGACCTACCAATGTTCAGGACAAAGCCTGACATATCAACCACTCTTGCTCTCTCCAGAGGAAATGACCTGGATTGATACCTTAAATATCAGGCATTGCTGTTTTCTGAAATTACTCATTTCCTTAAAAAAAAACAAAAACAACCCACTGATTGCAATAAATTATCCCATGGGAAAAAACATTCAGGCACCTTCACGTCATTATTCAAATGGCTATAAGACAAAATATCTTCCTAATATTCCTGAAGTCAAGCTCTATCAGTCAAAACACACTGTAGTTTACAGGAAAAAAAAAAAATATGAAAAAAACCGTGGCCTGCAGCAGGGTTTCTAGGATTATAATTTGAGAATTTTGTTAACAGCAGCACTGCACATTATTACTGACAGTTTCTTGAGGGCTGAAGACATTAAGTGGTAGCTCACAGGTACTTCTTGAAAAGACAGCGTCTTACCAGAATAGGACATGTGGGCTCCAAAACTTGTAATTTCACAGGGAGCAAAATTTCATATAAAATGAACTTAAATTTATTTTATTTTTTGCTGAGCTGTTTTCTTTGTAAAACTCTTCATACTACAGCAAAAATAACATACCAGGAAAATATTGCTTATTATTTTCCTTGCTGCTGCTTTTAAGTACTTGCTGCCTAAAAACCGAGTCAGACTCTGCTTCTTTTCATCCTCCCATTGACATCCGTTAACCTTTTCTTATGTGTTTTCTATAATGCACATACTATTTACAGGCTACACATACCCTGTAAAGAAAGTCTAGTAGCCTGTTGTGCCCAAAAATTTCATGCCTGGAGCCAGCCAAAGGTGTGCTCATCATTTTTAATATGGAGCCCATGGTCTGAGAGCGTTATTACACGAGTCGAGAGTTGCATGAGAACATGAGATAGCTGCACAACAACAAATATTGCCGTCCGGTGTGTTAATGGCAGAAAGAACCTCCTCTCATCATCACACCTCTTACTGAGAGAAGGCAAAACTCCTCAGCAGGTAAAAAAAAAAAAAAGCAAACATTTTTAGCTTTTCCCCATCCCACGCGTCTGTCACTATTACACATAATCCTCCTAGGATTTGAAGCACAGTACAATAGAGGAAGGACTTTAGATTATAAATACCTGAGGTGAAATAATGACACAGAGAAGTGGGTCAAATTTAATCTGTGGATTAAATTATCAGCACTGGAAAATGATTTTCTCCAAAACATCCACAAAAACCATCTTTTCTAATCAGCATTCGTGAGAAACTGAAGGGTAAACAAAACATTTAGAGATTTCAACTATTAATGCTCTTTCTCGGTAGATTAATAATTGTAGAAAATTATCAGCCCGCTATTTCAGATGATCCTAGAGACTTGGCTTGAGGAGGAAAAATAATTTATTTCACAGCTTGTCTTCAGCTTCTAAAGCAGGGAGGCTAGCGCTCCTACTCAGGAGAGAGGCAGAGACTGTGCAGAGGAGAGACAAACATGCGTCCGTGCTGGATTTCATAACCTTCCCTAGCCAAGCCCGGGATGTCTCTATTCCTTAAATCCTATGAGCCTGGAGCAGACCATCCTAGATGCGCATGATTAAGTACACACTGATACAACAAATTGCTGAATTCTGTGCTAATTAAACATCCTACATGCCTCCACAGTTAATCGCCAGAGGCTTCTTATTATCAATCACCGCTCACCGGAGTGAGTCATCCCTGGAGCATCCCTCACCAGCGGCTGCTTTCGGGGAAGGCACCCTGGACACTCTGCAAGGGCTCAGCAGCCTGCTCTACCCCACGTCCCCACCACACCTTGGCTTGCCCCACCATTTCTTGACCCTCTCGTCCCTGACCAACTTCCCTGGCCATTGTGGGATGCTCCAGGGCCAGCTCTTGACCCAGCCTTGGCAACCCACCACCAGCCAAGGTTGCCCTGCACCACCTTGTCCCTGGCCACAGCTTTGGTGCCACCACTCACTATAACAGCTCAGATGGCTTCCCACCATCTCTGCTCCTTGCTGCTTTGCCAACTGTGACATTAGATTTATCTTAATGCTCAGAAGTTCTGAACAGCATCAGTAGATGTCATTGGCATAACTCATTCTCATAAAATGGCTTTTTTTTTCCCCCCCTCCTTTCCATGAAAATGAGGAACTCTTTCCTCCCTCTAATACATGCAGAGGCATCCCCAGAGCAACACTCCCATCCACGGGCACTGCGTAAATCTGCTCCTCACAGGAGGAAAACCAGAGAAATGGAGCCAAGGGTCCTGTTGCTCTCATCACTGTATCAGCTACAGCCTGGGAATTCAGCAAAGGGGAAACAGCAAGGAGGAACACAGACTGGATACACTGGTCGGTGCTGGGAAATCTCCTGGTTGGTACAACCATGGAAAAGTTATCCAAATATGAAAATTATATTAACGACACTGGCATAAGGAAAAAACAAGGCGTCACACACAACCTTGTCTCCTGGGTATCGCTCACTCAGCCAACAGCTACAGGAAGCCTTTGGCATAAACTCATCAACAAGATGGTTTTATTCACTGGGAGTCCAGGATGCAGCTCGGGACCACTGTTACCATCCACTATGACGAGCGCTCTTCAAACACCCTTGGGGACAATTCCCGCTGGGGATAAGCTCATAGAGCTTATCATTTGCAGAGAGGTGGGGACTTTCAAGTCAATAGATGCAGAGAGAGAGAACGCACCACAAAAACCATGATGCCCTAATGGTCAGCGTATCGTCCCAATTCCCAGCTTGCCATCAGCTACTGAATTCATGGCTAAATCTGATTTTACTTTGGTTTTGTGTGTGTTTTTCTTCTGTAGTATCATCACAGCAGTAACAATGGTTCAAGACCATCAAACCAGGCAAAGACTGTAGTCACAGATTATGTTGTTGTTCTTTTTTTTTTTATTTCAGAAGCTGAGAGCTCCAGGCATCCTAACAAGTAACAAGCAATCTTCAGATCCCAAAGGGAAGGAGAAGACTTGAAATGAAGCCCAGGCTGGAAACCATCCCTCTGAACCTAAAGTTCATGTTGACCCATTGGAGATGGTAGTGTGCTTAGCCTTGTTTTCAGTGATCAGGGAAATCCTCTGGGAATTAAAAGTTTCAGTGGACACTTGCACAAGATACTTTTGGGAAGGGAGCTGGAGGAGGGCAGGGAGGCAACTGTGCATTTGTAGGGAGGCATTTCGGGAGGCAGATGTGGGGTGTGGGAATCTCAGGGAGGTGCAAGACCAGCAGCCCTGGCAAAGAACAGGATGGCAGCAGAGATGGACCATGGGGAGATGGGCCACCATCCAGCTCCTGGCTGCTCAGTAGCTAGGTGAGGTGAGGTGATTGTGGATAACCCTCTTGGAGATACGGATCTGGATGACACCTCAATTGCATTCACCCTTCTAAGCAAGGTTTGGCTGTTACCCATGATGTCTATGTCTAGCACCTCACAAAAGATCATCTATCAGAGAGAAGACCAAGCTACCACATGAGGCTGAAACATCTGCTCATGATTTCTTCCTGCAGCTCCTCCTAACCCTGATTAACACACCAAGTCTTTTTTTTTTTTCTGACCACCTCAGCAATGTTCTTGAATTTCCTTCCGCGTTCCCTCGTTCTCCTTCTCTATGTAGCCCTCCAAACACAAAAACTTCCCCTTAAATTTATTTTTTTTTGGTGCCTTTCCAGTTTCTGATAAACAGAACCGAAGCTGCTCAGACCTGTGTGAATAACACACAACCACGAGGAAAAGTCAATGCCTGTTTTCCACCCTTGTCTCATCGAAATAGTAATGAAAAGCAGCACACGACGTCCCCTATTTTTAGCTCTGCTCCGCAGGTACGGTTTCCAGGAAGACTTATGCACCGTGACACCCCAAAGGGCCTGAGGGGCACTTATCTCAAAATTTATTATTTCACTTCAAATGCCTCGGATGAGGAAAAGTACATATGAAAAGCAGGCCTTTTTTTCCCTCTGAGGCAGCATTTAAGCAGACAGACAGCACAGCTGAGGTCACGGAAAAAAAAAAAGCAGAGAGATGTTCCCACTCAAGTCACCCTTTCGGCTTCAGACAACTAAAATATAGGCCTCCTTAAGACACCAATTAATTTCAAACATAATGAAGCATTATCTCCTTACAGCATTTCAGCAGTTTTATTCACTGGTAGGGAAGATTTAATGATACTGTAACTCTTGTAGCATTTTATGCCATCACATTTGTTTGTAATGCACAATGTGTTGTTATCCTGGAACTGGGCTAAACTATCCTGGAAATAGTTTAAAAATCTAGTTCTTAGTTTTGAAAAGATATTTTTACAGCATCTCTCTGCACCAGTGGTTTGACATCAGATCTGCATCTGGCTTAAGTCTGGCTTTGTTTTCCTGAAATAAAAATACATACTTGACTTCAGAAGCAGAAAGCCCGTCAGGCTCTGCTGGGGACAAGTTAGTCTCTTGACTACCTAATTTGGGGCCCAACTTTCTAAGCATTCATGTGTAAGCATAAATGTTGATGAATTACGAGATTTATTTAATGTCTCCCCCAAGATGCTTTCTCTATGTCACAAACAAAAGTAACAGGATAGAAGTGCCATAGAAATTCAATACTTCAGCAGGAAGCTGAGAAGAACCACTCAAGAAGATGGAAGGTGGACACCGTAGGGTCGCCAGAGGACAGCTCTGGCTGAGCTGGACCTCAGAAGGCTTTGCCACCACCCTTTCAAGACCAGGCTGCAATAACGCTTCTAGAAAGACACCTTCAGGACTGGCTGGTGGTCCATCATATCTACATCTTTATAGGGTGGCTCGTTTTGTGGCCTGATTTTAGGCAGTCCTGACCACATATGCTCAAAGTCAGGCTTGCTTTGACAGGCAGTAGTGAACACTAAAAAAAAAAACCAAGAAAGAAATTGCTATTCTCCTGTAAAAATACAAGGTTGTGCATTGAAAGGAAGGAGCAAAGTGAGAAGAGGAAATAATTAAGGACCAGACTGGACACTAGGTAACAGCTGTTTGGAGAATCATGATACCTTGTGGAGCTCTCCTACATTTCAGGAATGATTTTTAATTACTTCGCTCAAGCCACGGTTGATTGTGCATTTCACACGTGTGCCTTTAAACATTTGGCCATTATTACATTTTTATGAAGTTCAGCCCTGACTTAAATTCACACAGACATATTAGAAACCCAGCAGCGCCACAGACGCAATAAACCAGATGCTGAGTAAAGCCAAAAGGTAAGTGAAAAAGATAACATCATTAAAAGCTTACACAATGCTTTATTTATGGACCGTATTCTCAAAATACTGTTAATTTTACTGCACATAAAATGACAAAAGTTATCGCCGCTGTAGCAGAGTTTTGTATCCCGTTTGCTCCGGTGCTGGTTTTTGCGCAGTGAGAAGTACCCCGTTCCCCAGGCCTGCACCCAGGGTGAGCCCCAGCTGCACCTTCTCCTGCTCACGGGTGACACACCCCACCCCAGCTGAGACCCCAGACAGACGACCACAACACCATGAGAAGCTGCCCAGAGAGCAGTCGTCCCCAGTTTTCGTTAAAAACTTCACATGGGGCTTCAACAACCCTTGGGTTTTTGGAGACAAACAAGCAAGTCATCTCGCAGATGACAGAAGTCATTTGCTTCTAGAAGCTTGTAAAGGCTTGTGCCTGATTATGGGGGTTTTTTTGTTTGATTTGTTGTTTTATTTTTAATAACACAAAAAGCTGAAATCCCTGAAATAAGTCCCAAAAATTTGCAGACACCTTCATACAGAGGAGGTGACATTATTTGGTATTACAGCAGAAGAATCTGGATACAGAGAACAAATTTACCTGAGCACTGGACTATAGGATTATCCTGTGATAAGTCAATATAAGACTATATTGATCCTAAAAAAAAAACCTGTGAACAAATAAGCCTTGAAAGCAATAAAGCCCTTCCCTCAACAGCGCCCAAATATAAGCTCCGAGGAATTGGGAGCAGTCTCCTCACGCTCGAAGAAGCTTCTGCTTCACTGTCTCACATGCAATTTAGAATCATAGAATCGTTTTGGTTGGAAGAGACCTTTAAGATCATCAAGTCCAACCATTAACGTAGTACTCCCAAGTCCACCACTAACCCATGTCTCTCAGCACTACGTCTGCCCGGCTTTTAAATACCTCCTGGGATGGTGACTCCACCACTGCCCTGGGCAGCCTCTTCCAATGCTTGACAACCATTTTGGTGAAGGAACTTTCCCTAATACCGATCCTAAACCTCCCCTGGCGCAACTTGAGGCCGTTTCCTCTTGTTCTATCGCCTGTTCCTTGGTGGGAGAGACCAACCCCGCCCCGGCTACCCCCTCCTTTCAGGGAGTTGTAGAGAGCGAGAAGGTCTCCCCTCAGCCTCCTTTTCTCCAGGCTGAACACCCCCAGCTCCCTCAGCCGCTCCTCACAAGACTTGTGCTCCAGACCCCTCACCAGCTCCATTGCCCTTCTCTGGACCAGCTGGATAAAAAAAAAAAAAATCATCTGCTGCTTCCCATGTTCAGCATTAAGGTAATCTTCTGATCTTCAGAGAGCAACATATCCAGTGTATTCTCACTTGTATGCCAGAACTCAGGAGGCAGCTTATTCTCCCAGCTTATCCTACCAGGAGCAGTGCCCAAGCCCGAGGCAGATGCCAAAGCGACGAACACACCATTGCTCCGCTGCAAGGCAAAACCTGGGATGCCCGAACCGCCTTCCCCTTTATCCAAGGCTGCATTTTTAAGTCGTCGAAAATGTGGCCCTCTGGCCACATCACCTCTCACAAGACCGATCACAAGTTTTCAACCACGGATTTTTGGCAGTGACTTCTCATTTAGACATTTCTTTCAAATTCTTTTCCAAAAAAAAAAATGGAAAGAAGATCCTGTATTTTGAGCTATTTTTTATGAACTAGAGTATTTTACACAGCACAGACATGAAATATTTTCAAGACAGTGCAATGCTGATGTAATTCTCTATTGCGTTACGCTCCTTACGGCTTGGCTTTGTCCACGATGCCAGGTAATTTCCGTCTCACCGGGCACACCGAAGCCAACTGTTAGCTCCACTTCCAAATTTAAATACCTCCAGAATAGTCACCTTTGTCAAACAGAAAAACAGAAAATTTGGAGTTCATAACCCATCTCAAACCAGCAGCTACCGCTGAGCAGAGCTCCCTGCAAACCGAGATGTATTTTGGAAAGAGGGGAGGAAACAGCGCTGAAAGGAGATTGAACTAAGGCAAAATTGAGGACAACATTCTCGCTTTCTTCTCCTAGATCTTAAGACTGCTGTATCTGGCACAGGCTACCAGCTGCCTTTAATTGCTTTATCCTGCACACTAAAGCAGTCTGATATTACACCTGCAATTACTTGAAAGACTTAAGAACCACACAAAGATCATAAAACGTTGGGGACTTCAGGGCACGCTGCAAATTTGCGCTCAGATGCAAGGAGCCGCAGCGATGAGAGTTTTAACACCACCATCCCCTAAGCCGAAGGAAGACTTTGTTCTTCTTCTCTAGGGAAAAGACTTGATCCCAGCACAGACCTCCCCGCTGCCACGGGAATACCGCAGCCGTGGCGCCGCTCTGTCATCCACACACTTACAATGGTGGGGGAAATGTGCAAGCTGCAGCTTAACTGCTCTTAATTCTGTTTTCTTACAAGGCAAATGGAACAATCAGCTACCCAGAACCTCACAGTTTCACACTTTCCAAGGGGCTTGAATTCACACAATGCTATTATTATTTTTTTGACATATTCTTTTACTTGCTGGCATACAGTATACATGTTTTCATCTACTTTTAATTGCTTATTTCCATCTCCTAATTTAATTTGTACCACTATCCAAGATTTTTTTTTTGTTTTAAAACCACTCATTTTTTTGTGTTCATGCAGCTTTGGCAACCCATTTGGCATGGATATAGTCTTTGTTTCTTTATGCTGATATCTTCTTTGTGGCAGCTATTCCAATAAAGTCTCTCAGTGGGACACATTCCAAAACATAATGAAAGTGCTTCCCAGCTCGGGTGGCAGTATATGTATTAGGATGGAAGAAGGCCAAGAAGGTAGATGGAAATAAAGGGGACTACACAGCTCTAGTCCTTTGCTTTCCACTGAAGTGTGGATAAAACCATTGAATTACAGAACGGTTGGGGTTGGAGGCTCCTCTAGAGATCATCTGGACCAACGCCGCTGCTCCAAGGAGGCCAGCTAGAGCAGGTTGCTCCCAGGAACAGTTGGGTTTTGACTGTCCCCAACAATGAAGACTCCACAACCTCCCTGGAGCAACCTGTTTGACAGGAACATGGAAGGTTTCTGGCACCCCAGCTACTAATGGTCTTCCCACCCCAAAGTCCACATGTTCTCAACCTACAGGCTCATGGCTCACGAACACGAGCTGTTTAACCTGTGTTGACAATACACCACAAGAACACAACCACCTACATAACTGACCATCTGCAGCCACACTTTAACACCACTCGCCAACTTCTCTTTTCATTAAAAGGTCTGTGAAGCCTTGCAGAAAACTAAGAAACAAACTTTACCAGCTGATATTTTCCTGAGTGGAAATGCTTTCTCAGGAAGGCTTTTTTCAGTGACAGAATAACACAGTGATCTCTCTTCCTGGCCACCCTCTTTTTGCTTTAGTCTGTCATCCAAATAAAATATGCCCAAGGTTTATTTTTTTTTTTTTCATTTTTATTCTTAACATTCACTTAGCTCACTTCTGCCATGAAAACGCATCCTGCCTTGTGCAGCTCAGCTCAAATTCAATTTACATTTATGCTGAAATGCCGGCCATGTGTGGCTGAGGCATTTGGTCTGTACTTCATTCTATTTCCCACCTTAAAGCCCTTACATGACTAGTAAAGTAGCCTCAAAGCCAGAGAATTACAATGTTCCTGCAATTTACAGTTATTTTGTGCTTCATGATGCCCTCAAACATAAATCAGCCATAAGAAAGGGGCCGGCAGAAGGGGCGGTGAGTCTCTCGTGGTATAAGAGGATTCTGGTAGGGTGGATGAAGGTGAGGAACTCATCACTAGGATCATGACTCAGAGGTTGCTGCCTCAGTTGTACATTTTCAGTCAATTTAAATATGAAAAGTTAACGGCCACGTTCTCATTCAGCATTTCCAGCTTGGGTCCATACCATCTTGGTGACGTCCCACATCAGATGCAGTAGGAGTAGGGTGAGGTACAGCTCTCAGGGTGCTGTAGGTCCCTGTTCCCCAGGCAATGGTACACGTCAGCACGAAAACAGACTGCAGCAAAAAAGGAGGACCCACAGCCTGGCTGACATGCTTGCCAGCTGTGGAGAACGGGTTGCTGGTCTACCTGCTCTAGCACAAGTCATTTACAGGAGCTGCCGTTTGCTACAGATTTAAGCCTACGTAAGAGTCTCCAGAGGAGATTGTACCACTCAGTCCAGGCAGTTTGTTGCAATCCTACAGTCAACCCTAAGCTCATCAAGGAATACATAAATCTGCAAAAGTATAAGACAATGGACAAATGAGAAGCCAGATGGTCAGAAGTGCAGAGTACATGGCAGTCAGTCCCACTGACTTCAATCAGGGCTTCTCCGAAAACTAATTTCTTCATTTTCACCCTCCTCAGGAGGAAGAGACAAGCATAGTGGGGGAAGCGCAAGGATTGCACGTGTTCTGCATAGAAGATTGAGTCATACCGTGCAAAAACCCCACACTCAGCCATACAGGGGAACTCAGGACCTGTCGGTAGGACCAAGACCAGCTGAGGACCATACCTGCTGCAGTTACCATTCCCTGCTCACTCACAATACCATACCCCTCAGCTTCTCCAAAGGTCTTGAACAAAGCAGCTACAAGCTCCAGATGATCTTACTTAGAACAAGATGACATAAAAACCTCTACAAAAGCCACAAAATCTTTGGCCATCTTAAGTGACATGCACAAATGGCCCAGACATGATTTGGCATGGTGAACTGCCCCCAGTTCTTCCTTTGCCGAGTTGCCAGCGTGCATGTATAATCATATTTTCTCTATGCTGTTCCTAGTAGTACAGCCTTCTCAGCACTTTCTCAAAGCAATAAATTATAGACCACAGCCTTTTCCTCTGTAAGAAAAATCTCTACAGGCAAAAGTGGGAACGTGAAGGCTGGTGTTGACCTTTCCATTCATTTTTATCTCCATGGGCACACCAGATCCCTTGTATTCTTCTAAACAGAGCTCCAATAAGCAAAGCGCTATGTAAAAATGAGACCACGTTCCTATGAGGCTTTATTAGTGTGCCCCCAAAACCTCCAGGCAACTTAAGCTGCAGTGACCTCTACTGCAAATAAAGCAGGAGTCCTGAGAGTGTTCGGAACGGTGTTGTCAAAGAGAAGCAGCAGCTTGGAAATTGCTGCAAGCAACGGAACAGCACAGCAGGGAGCAATCGGTGGTTTAGGAAAAATATCTGTGACGCTTTCTGGTTAGCTAATCACACCCTGGGCTAGTGCTGGTGGGCTGCCGGCCAGCATCAACATGCTGCACGCTCATGGTGCTTTCAGGCGTGATTTCACCGGGGGCTGGCTCGGCTGGGAGAGGGAAGGATGTTGGTCAGGCACCGGGGACCACCACCCACCATCCTGCCATGAGTGGCTTCTTCCCAGACACCAGTTTGCAAAGCAGCAGGGTTACAGCCACTACCCGGTGTGGAAGAAAGCAGGTTGATTGAGAAGGATTTTAAAAGTCATAGAAGGGTTAGGTGACCTGGAAGCATCAGATTCCAAACTTCTTTGGGAGCGATCTAGGTGATTACTCTGGGTGACCCTGCTTTAGCAGGGGGTTGGACCAGATGATCTCTAGAGGTCCCTTCCAACCCCTGCCAGGCTGTGATTCTAAACCTGTTGCTGTGGCCAGCTCATAACACAGGAGGCAAAATACCCTTTTTTTTTTTCCCCCCTCAACACCTTCAGCCCATCTCCTCCTAACTTTAATATCCTATTCCCAGGGAGAGCAGATGAGACTAATTTAAGGGCTACTTCAAGCAGAGGAGCAGGCAAGGCTGGAGTAGACTGTGTAAAAGGTACAGACAGAAGTAAATCTACCCTACAGCAGAGATTAAAGCTAATACCAGAAGACGTTATTTTGAACTAACAGACTCTGAGCTGTGTATTAGCAGTAGGTAACTGCGAAGTGTAGATGTACCTCCTGGAGGTCAGGTTTTCATGGACTGACTTACACATGAAAGGGCTTTGGAAATGCAGTCTGTTTTCTCTGGTAAGGTAAACCCTTTCTTCCCAGGAATAAGCCAGTTCTCATTGAAAAATAATATACATTTCCTCTCTCAATGATGTTTTGTTTTGGGTTTTGGTTTTTGGTTTTTTTTTGTGTTTTATTTTGTTTTTTTTCTTCATTTTATGCCAGTGGAACATTATAATTTTTCAGAGAAAAACTAAGGTATAAAAAACCACAGTCACACACTGATAAATGGGAATATAGACAAGTTTTCCAGCTAAAGAGAATCTGAGGATATAAAATAGGGACAGAATTATTATTTACATTCAAATATACAAGCAGTAGCATAGCATCCCTTTCCTGGGCAAAGGAAGAGCTGGCTGCGTGGCTTCATCCAGGACAATTTAGGCTTTCTGTACCCAAATATAAAGGGACTAGGAACAAAAGATGTTGGAACCTCACTGTCCTGGCTGCAACTCTTAACCCAAAGTCTATTCCCAACGCATAACCTCTTCTGCCCATCTTAAAAGTCCACAGCTGTTTTTCACCCCACTGCTACTACTGAAAAATTGTTCCAGAGCTTCACTGTCCCCATGACCATAAATCTCCTTCTTAATTGCAGTCTCAAATGTCTTCTTGCTTTGTTTTATATTGATTTGCACTTGCACAAGTGCTGTTCTCTGGCTTCGATATCTAAACAACCACTTTATGCCTTCTCTGCTAAGAGCACTGGATCCCTTCTCAGCTCGCAATTTGCCAAGCTAAAGCAGCCAAACCCACAGGACAGAAAGGGTTTCCAGCTCCTGGCTCTTCCCAGACATCCTTCTCTCCCAACGCAAGCCCAGCTCCCTTTTGGCATTGAGCAAGGGCAGATGTTAGTTGAAATATGTAGGTGGAAAACAGACCAGATTTAGTGGAAGAGCAGATACATCTCACTGCAGGTGGCCCTACCGCTGTCTAAACTACATTCACTGCAACTCAGGTTTCCCAGTACAAGTAGGTTTTGTGAATTCAGGCTGGAGAACAAGGTGGAAGACTCATCAGGAATATTGTAGGGTGGTAAGAAAAAGTAAGTTAATAGAAAGTGATCTGCAGGGCCTCGGACTTCATCCAGTTACCCACAGTGCAGAATTATGACTAGGCAGTATTAGTGCAGGGAAGTACGACTAGGAAGTAGCGATATTCTAGTTTTTTGTGATGCATGAGCACAGAAACATATAAAAGAAAGGCTGTGCATGCACAGAAAGATCTGTAGTCAAATCAGATGTAAATATATGCAGGTCAGTTGGGTATAGATGCCACAGAGGTAGTGCTAGCCTTGCTCCCACATACGTGTGCCACTAACTGCTGAGCATGGTGAACCTTCACAGCCATGTGGGCTTGGCTGACATCGTGATGCTCTTTGATTAGCCCAAGCACTTTTTTTCATCACTGCTTTAAAATAAAAGAAAACACTTGAAGAGAGAAGACTGGGCCAAGTTTTCCACCTACAAGTCACCACGTAGCACTGGGCAGCCACGAGGCATCTTGGTCATCCCGGCTGTGTGCCCACCACAGTAGCTCCAAGCCAGCTATCTGCCAACGGCAATCTCCCTTTGGGAAGGCTGCCAGCAGGTGTATGATAACAAGAGGTATCTGCAATGATCACACGGCTTCCCACATTGGCAAACTTTAATAATGACTGATAAGCTTTTCATTGAGCGTGTCCTTTTTCATGCTGTTCGGAGCTTCAGCAAATTTCTACATTAGCACATACATTAGCTTACTCCACAGAAAGACAAGAGACTTAAATAAGCACAGAAAGCTCTAAACCCTGCTATGAATAACAAATAGATGGTTTCATTTTTCCCCCCAGTATGCTTGCAATGCGAGACTGGAGCTTTGTTCACTTTTCAGAGGACAAGGATGTAAGTGACAGTGTCACCTCCAATCCCCCACAGACCTCAGCCCTGAATGCCAAATCTTTCTACAGCTTTAACTTCCCGGGTGTCACAACCGCCATATCTAGGTTGCAGTCCTTCATCCTCATGTCACCAGCTATTTTTTGGAAGACAAAAGCATACTTTATGGAGAAACAACACTGCAAGACCGAGATTTCTGTCTCTAATAAAGAAACACCCTTTTGTGCCTGTAAGGAAGCAGCACAGAGGGAGATTCACACTCAATATTACCGATATGCTACGGTGCTCTGTTGTTTTCTCCAGAGTAGTATCCAATTTAGAGAGGAGCAAAGAAAAGTCACCACTGTTTTTACTGAGGAAAAAAAAAATTCAGAGATTTTGCTATTGTGCTGCAATAGGGGCTGCAGAACAGAAGCTTTCATTGAAAAACTGATTGCAGAGACAGTATTACTACATAAATCAAGGAACAATTTTGCCTTCCTATCCGCATCCTTGCGGCCAAAACCAGACAAACATAAGGAGGGATCACACCAGCTCACTCAGCACCCAGCGCTGGGAGTCTATCACCACCAAAGATGCTGCTTGGAGAAGGATGGCAGCAGCGGCGGCTGCTGCTGCTCCTATGGGTGATCTTCACACGTAACTGGTGTTACCAGGTCAGCTCTGTGAGCCCTCTGTCCTCCCCGCCCCCCCACCTTCTAGTACTGCATTTTGTGGGGATCCAGCCCTGATCATGCCTATCACACCTCCGGGTCCATCCTCTGTGACAGCACATGTCCCCCCCATCACCAAGCTCCCACCCTCTTCTCCAGCCCTACAACCTGCTGCTGTCCTCAGCCGAACTCCCCCGAGGTGACAATCCTCCCCTTATGTCCCTGTGTCCTGTCTGCCTTTGCTTCAAAGAATAAAGAACATGGAGGGTGGATGCAGAGAGACAGCAGCTCACTAAGAGCCTTAGCTCTTAATTTTAACTGTTCTTTAGATCCCCCAGTGCACAACGCCTCTGCTAACCCAGCCTCATAGAGTTTTAGGCCAAGTTTTAATTATTTCTTTTCTTTCCCACAGCTATACCACCGCAATGAATGCCAGATAACATGGCATCTGTCAGTGATGGCATTGTTGTAGAGATAACAGAGGCTGCAGATATCCAGCCATCCCACACAGCTTCCGACAGAGATGCTGTACAACCTTGGCCACCCCTCAGGTCTTGGGCAGGAATTCACATTCAGCTGCACTTTCATACTGTCGTGCCTAAAAAACCCCACCGTGTGTCATTACTTCAAGGGTTTTCTCCTTCATCTTTTTCCTTAACATGGACTAATTCATCACCCAACCTTCCCTTCACCTTCATCTGCCTCATCTCAAGACCTACATCAACACCATCTAGGAGGACGAGGCTGCCCAGGCGTCCCAACTGGTGGTTTGGAAACCCAGATGATCCTGGGCTGAGAGGTCTTTCCACCAAGTCTCTTCTACTCTGAGCATCTCTCATGACCATGGAAGCGACAACGTGGCTGCAACTTGCTCATAATATGGGACACATGGTTGGAGGCTACCGCCAGGTCAGCTCACCTGAGCAAGGGTCCGGATCTCTGGTCTCCCCAGAAAGTCCTCCTGGCTTTGGGCATATTCGTGGTTGCTCAGCAGGAGCAGGATCTCGAACTTGGTGACTTTAAGCTGAAGCACGCTACAAGCATCTCACAGAATCACAGAATGGTGGGGATTGGAAGGGGCCTCTGGAGATCATCTCATCCAACCCCCTGCCAGACCAGGGTCACCCAGAGCAGGTTGCACAGGAACGTGTCCAGGCAGGTTTGGAACATCTCCAGAGACGGAGACTCCACCACCTCTCTGGGCAGCCTGTGCCAGGGCTCTGCCACCCTCAAAGGAAATAAGTTCGTCCTCATGTTCATGATTTCGGTATCAATTCACTAATGGTACTACCTGGGTCTTGAATTTGCCAGAACACAGACAAAAATCCTGGAGGCAGACAGAGGACCTGGATACCTGACGGATCCTATTTTTAAGAGGCGCTGACAAGTTGCTACATTTAAAAACTGACCTACTTTAGTGGCTGTTTCATATTGAATTTTTTCCCCTTCAAGATGCCAGCTATTCTTCTTTTGCTTTTTCCTCCAAAAAGCATTTTTTTGTACTTGGAAATATAAATATAAAAAAAAAAAGACAAGCCACTCCAATTACGGCAGTTTTCCTGCCGGGTTAAGTGCAAGATATCAAGTATTTTTGTGAAATACAGCCCAGAAAAGTACCAGAAAGATATACACAAATGGTTTCCGCTGACAAGTCTCTCATTTTGCACACAAGCGTTTACATATTAAATAACCACATAGCTTCGTGACAGGCAGCATTCCTATGGATAGTTTAAGAGATGAGATATTCCCAAGCACTTACAACAACATGGCAATCACAAGCTACCCAAATGCGTAAATACTCAGAGAAATAAAGGTGATATCTATTCATCTGTCAGGATATCAGGTAACCCACCGACCAGAAGTTCGTAGCGTTTCCTCAACACCACTGGTTCGCTGCAATTACCGGGATCACATTGGTCTAACTGGAATGTAATGGGAAGGACTGGTTATCCCCCTTCCACTGACGACACTGGCTAAGGATGAACCAAGCTACTGACAGCAGCAATTGTGTCTGCAGTAAAACAGAGATTGTACATATATCTATTTACTGTTAATAAACATAGTTTCCTTAAACCGAAAACTAACTTCTGTTGAAATGGCCTACGTGCATTTCGGCATGAAACAGAGAAACTAGAAGAATCGTCGCAAATATTTCTCCCTGAAACTTAGGCTCAACCTAGCACTACCTGAATTGGAGTATCTCCCTCCTATGCAGGCACCCAGATCACAAGCATTTGTTTGAACTTGCACCACCACCATGTTTTACGGCCCAAAAGTCCTTTCCCCACAGAGAAGACAACCTCAGGCCAGCACAGCACTTATTTTACTGCTAAACGAGCTCAACAAAACGTGGCAGCAGGCAGTTTCTCTACAGCTGTCACGGAGCCCGGGAGCAGGCGCAGACTGCAATTTCTCACCAAGCAGTTCTCCAGCATTTCCTGTTGGACCCCAACTTGCCCAAGGCTCTTGGAAACGCATCTTTTAAAAATTCATAATAATATATGATTAATAACATAATTTCTAGTCTTGCTGGATTTTACCTGAAAGCACGTTTTCTCCATTCTTACACTGAAGACAAACCGCATCCCAGTGCACCCGCAATGACGACTCCACATGCAGTTATTCAAGGAGAGTTTGCTCTGTTCAATCGATCCCTTCGCAAGAGGAAAACGGTTTGAGCCAGTTTTCCCGCTTTGGCCCGAAGCGCAACGCTTCAAAGAGTGTCAGCATATTGTTTCCATAGGCGGCTGCACTCATTAGAAAGAAAAACTACCTGTGGAAGCACCTTCCTGACTCTTACACCTCTGGAGCATCCTGGATGAGAGCTTCAGATTTTCCCGCAGCAATAGAAGGGTTTTGGCTAAACCTGCACCAAGCGGCAAAACAACTTGCTATGCTCTCATTAATGACGATATGGCTTAATTAAAACTGAGAAGGAGATCAATTGCGTTGATATTTGGAGATTGTACATTTCTATCAACAAAGCTCATCTAAGAAGCTTTCTACCTCCTTCAGCCAAATGAAAAATCACAGGTTGCCCCTGCTGAGCATGTCTGGATCCGCACACCTGCGTTCAACTGCTTTCTTGTAAATGCAGTAGCCAGGCTTGGGAGAGCAAGCAGGCACCATGGATCTGCAGGGAGGCAGATCCTCATATTCCGGGAGAGAAAAATCACACCCTTCAACCAAGCACTTCGATAATTCAGTGAGAGACACTGCTAGCAAACCACAGAAGCAGAGATGCAGGGAAAAAGCAGATATATTCTAGAGGAGTAGAGGCAGGAATGAGAAGCAGTGGGGTTTGGGGTTTTTTTTCAGATTTATTTTCTCATTATTAGCTGTGGGTAACAGTCAGCCTAAGGCAATGAGGTGCAGGAGCACACAGAGCCAGCTCCGTGCTCGAAGGCAGCTCCATCCCACTTTAAAGCTTATCAAAACATTGCTCAGATCGTCAATTACAATTTCATTTCGAGAGAGAAAACCATGCTAATGAAAAATGAGGAACAAGAACAACAATGAGAAAGAGAAGGGAGCGGAGGAACAAATAGATTTGTAATGGTCTTCCAGAGACATTAATTAAAGAATGAACGCTCTTGCAGGTAAGCAGCAGATATATTGCAGTTTTCATAGTGTTTCAAGTGCAGGAGTGTCAGTGAGCTGCTATGTAATTATTCTTTAGGTCCAGGTACTTGAAGCCTTGGCAGAAACAGTAATTAAAAGCAAAGTAGAAAATTATCTGGAATGTGTAATTAGACAAATTTGAGATGGGCAGAGCGTGGGCATTGGGCAAAGTGGGTGCAGATGCCTCCACGGCTCCTCCAGCCTCTGGTGGGTGTTGCCCCATGCAGGAAGCCCACTGCTTCCACGCTGCTTTGCTTATCTCTTGGGGGTACGTCTTGTAGGGCCTCTAAGACACAGACCATTTTCCTCATCCTCTCTCCATCCAGCACAGAGCAGCAGAAACACAACCAGAATAGAAACGTAAAATAAAAAAATGAGAAGGAAGCAGCCTGTGGGCAGCCTACGGTAATCCCAAAAGCTTCCGAGCAGCAGCCCACTGTGTCAGATCCCCCATCGGCCCCTTTCGGCATTCACTAGACTATTAATCCACCTGAAGAGGGGGTCAGCATGCCCCGAGCTGGGCTAGAGCAGCTCAGAGACATCTCAAGCTCCAACACAACCAGTTGCCGTTCATAAGGAGCTGCCACATGTGAGCTGATCCATCACAGCAAACCTCTTCTGGGCTTGGCAGGGACTTGTAAAGCCACAGTAACATGGGTCACAAGGCTTATTTTACAAGCTGTCCCGAGGCTTGCTTGCTCACAGACTGAATTCATATCTGAGCTTTAGTCAGTCTTTGCTCAGATTCATCAAAAAATACATCTATCAAAAAAATAACACCATTTATTCACTTTAAGAAACAATTTCTTATTCCAAACCAAGCACGCTATGAGCATTAGATGTTGCGTGTTGTGCAAGAACTAGGTTTTCCTGCTTGCTGTGGATGACTACCATGATAATCTTCAATTCCATGCCCACATGCTCCTCTCCCACAAGCACTCACACTCATTCAGCAAAGGAAAACTTACTCAGGAGTTCTCCATGTTCCCTTCGTGCGCCTGTGCCCGAGCTGGTATTTCCACTCCATGCCCACATTTTCGACTATGCGGAGATATTCATATCCCTGTGGGGGTTTTTTGTAAGGTGGTCTCACTGTAGTTGATTAAAGCTGAAGTTTTAAAGGTAGATAAAGGTGCACATACTTATCTAGATGTGCCCAAGCAACTATTTTTTCTACTGAAATCAATAAAGACTGGACAACTACGCGCTTCTGAAAATCCCTTCTGTGCCTGCGGGCATCTCCTTTGGGCCCAAATCCAGACATTCAGATTTTGGAGTACCTGATTCACAGAAAGCAGGAGCCTTGTTCCAAATGCCCTCAGTCTGGAAAAAAAAACCCAGGGGAGTGTGAGGGTCTCTACATGGGGCTAAAAAAAACCCAGCACCCTCAGCACGCAGCTTCTCGAGATGATGAGCAGCCAGTCATGATGCCTTATCAGCTAGTCCTCATCCTCTGAACACCTCCCGGCTTCTTCTCAGGTCCTCCCACCCTACTCATTGATGCACTGAGCATGACTTTCATGACACCGCTTCTCTTTGGTTTTGAATTAGAAAAAGGTCTCCTAAGTCTCCACTGATCACATATTTAGATTTTCGGGCGCTTGTAATTTGGTCAAATATGAGCATCTTTTACAAGAAAAGCATGTGCTTCCATTAACTATCAAGGCACTGCTCTACAGTATGAAGATGCCAGAGCTGCCTCAGGGAAATGGCTATAAGAGTACCTTCAAGATGAGCAAAACGACAGCATTTTCCTTACTCTCATTTTGTCAAATGGCTGAAACATTCCCAGAAACCTAAAGGGAAAATTGAAGCCTGGAGAGTTGAAAATGTCACTCAGTTATACGCTATCAAAGCTCAGATGTGATAACGGGATGTATCAGGTAAACTCAACCACCTGGGCCATTGTAAACTAGTCAAGCAATCAGCCCGCGGTTCAAGCAATGGCAGGGTGGCTTCCATGGAACTGCTCTGGTTTATCCTGCCGAGGAGTCCGGGAGCCAAACCCGGCGATCTCAGCTAGATAGCTGTGTGTAACGGCATTTCATCCACCTGGTGGATATCCTCATTAAATCCGAGCTGCCATTTTTCAGAAGACACATAAAGATAAAATATAAGGTCATCTGCATGGTTTTGTATCCAACTGCCACACAAGCAGTCACAGTATATTATACTTCAAAATGGCAGCCATGGGCTTTTCTCCCAGAAATGTCCTTGATCTACAGATAATGCCTTCCTGAAAGACCATATCCGGGTCTTAACAAACAGTACTCCAGCATGTTAACTATATATCAGGCTGCTAGCAGCCGCGCTGAGTCTGGGCAGTGCACTTCATCCTCTTGATGAAGCTCGCTCGGGTGGCTCCCAGGCACACTCACGCAGACCTCAATACAGCCTTGTACATCAAACTGGCACAACCATTTGGGTTTCTGTGCTTCAACTGTCTCCAGCTGACACAGGGAGTCCATTCACAGGGCAGATACAAAAATAGTCATTTTTTAGCCAAAAATGGGTAGGACCTTCTTTCAGGACGCACATGGGAATAAGAGTCCTTCTCAGAAGAGTTCCCGGCAAGGGCGCCTACAAGAAAGGGACTTTTTACAAGGGCATGTAGTGACAGGACAAGGGGTGATGGCTCCAAACTGGAAGAGGGTAGATTTAGATGAGATCTGAGGAAGAAATTCTTGGCTGTGAGGGTGGTGAGCCCCTGGCCCAGGTTGCCCAGAGAAGCTGTGGCTGCCCCATGCCTGGAGGGGTTCAAGGCCGGGCTGGACGGGGCTTGGAGCAACCTGGTCTGGTGGGAGGTGTCCCTAACCATTTCCATTCTTGAGTGTTTCATTCCTTTTGCAAGTGCATGGGGGGGACCGACACACACCGAGCATCACCTGGCTTAGGTGCCTGCACACAAAACCTAGGGTCTCCACATCAGCGCTAGCAGGTACACACCTCCTACAGGCCTAGAGCACTCAATGCATGCCTAATTTAAAGGGCCTAAATACTTCTTTCTCTATCAACTATATAGAAAGCATAAACTCCAGGCTCAGACATCAAAAACTTGTCACAAGCATGCTATCTAAAACTCACTTTCCGTATTTTTTTAGAACAGCAATGACAGAGAAACCTCCCAGAACCTGGGCTAAGAAGACACCAGAGGGAGAGTTTCCGCAACACCAGGGATTGCCTGGGCACTGCAAAAGCCTTGCTCTTCCCTCGGGTCGGAGAAGAATTTACTTGTACTACTGTATCAGCAGACACTTTGACCTCCTTAACTCTTGGGGACAGAGAAATGACTTGACTTTCAAATAAATTCATCACATCTGAGAAGTGTGAGGCTTCTGTTCTCAAAGTCCTCACTTTATGTGTGCCCCTTTTTCAGGCAAGTGTGCCCACTCCGTACACGCCAACAAAAATCTTTCTCCATGACTAATTTTCAAGTTGAACTGTCTTGATAAATAGACTGACTCACTGCAGAATTTAACTATGCATTAGGTCCTATTAGTGAATTAGGCCCTTTTGTTTTGCTCCAGAGTGCTGTCAAGAGCTGTAACAGCTTTCCTGATTAATGGAGAAGGAAGAAAAGTTATTTCAAAGACAAGGGCAGATTGGAATTTTCTGTCTTTTTTAGTAACTTTAGAAAGATGGAGTATTCCATCAGTAAATGCAGCAGAAGATGCCACAGGCTTTGGCGTTGGCCTGATCCGTGCTGCGGATGCAGGGCAGAGGGTAGGTGGGACACCTCTGCTATCTGCTCTCCATCCACCCCATTCCTTGAGCTTTGATTAATATTGTGTGAGCTCTGGCACAGGATCCCTGGTAGATTCTGACAAATGACTCGTGCCTCCCCTTGCCCCGAGCCTGCCTGTACATACCCACAGGACAGATCACTTTGTGAAGTGACCGAAAAGGGTTTATTGGTGTTACGTGAATGACACAGGTCTGGTTATCTTGGAGTTATTAGCACCCAAGGACACACCTGAATATCTTTTACCACATTTCTGCTTTGCAATACCACATGGGTTTTATATTTGCTTGCAAACCCACACCACAACATATATCACCTTATAGTGCTCATTTTCACAGTGGAGATTGTTACAAAGCAAGAGCATACTTTAGTGATTCCACAGAATGGCTAGTTTCACAATATAACGATAGCATTGATCTTCAGCGCTCTCTGTATTGAAGGAACTCCATTAGCTATGTCAATGGCTTCTTTGTCTTGCTTTATTTTTAGTGTTTCCTCCATTGATCAGATACCGATTGGACAAGGGTTATGCATCTGCGGCTTTTCTTTGAGAAAGGAAGGGATTTTGAACCTAAGTCTTAAAACAAACCTCAGAACGTGATGACCGTATCGTATTGTGAAGCATATCTCTCCCCAGGCATCTGTCTCTCCCTCCATAGTGATGTGCTGGAGAAGAACAGGATGAAACTCAAAACCACAACATACAGCCAAAGCTAAACCATTTTCCCTGGGGAGCTCCTGCATGAGGCCCAAACCCAGACTCCTAAGGGACTAAATCCATCCTGAACAAGTCAGGCCCGTACCCCAAGAGAAAAGGGTGGAATTTCTTCTCTTATTTCAAACACGTGCAGTAGAAGTAACAGACAAGGGACAAAAGTGCAGAAAGGCAGACAAAAGGCACCAAGGGGATCTCAGTGCTACAAGCCTCTTCTCTCCGAATTTGCTTTGCAGCATTTGCTCCTGTTTATTAATAACCTGCTCGTGAGATGTTGCTAGGGACACTGCTCCTTACAACAGCTTTCCCTTCTCAGCCGTGGTGGATCAGCCTACTGATGCAGCAGGAACACCAGCCACGTGCTGAAGCGCCAGAGACCTTCAGCCATGTCACATGCTGGTTTCCACACGACATCTGAGCAGTACTTGGGCTTTTTCACCTTATGAAACCCACTGGGGTATCTTTCCAGAGCCCGTGGTTGAGATGGTTGGGCATCAACTCTGAAGGTCTCAGCATAACCTTATCTATGGCCAGTTTTATCCATTTGCACATTTACCACTTCTAGCCTTTTGCCTAAATTGCTCTTTTTCCTACCACATATTTACACAGTGATTTATTTATAGACATCGGACAGATCTTCCATGCCTAATAATCACAGGCTCTAATTCAGAAATCCCTCATCTCCCACTTTGCAAATCCTAATCTAAAGGCCCACAGACAGAATCAAAACCTTCATAATGGTCTGCTGGTGAATCTTATTTAAAAGAAAAAACACACCAAAAAGTCCAAAAATACGTCTGCATTTTCCTTCTCCTGTTTCAGGAAAAACGTCTTTTTTTCTATACAGGCTGCTGCCTATCCACATTCTGCCAGTCTGTTTTGTGTTAAATCTAACCTGTGTCTTTTCATTCACATTTAAAGTGCCAGGCACAGCTCCGGTGCTACATAAATAATAAATAACAACAGCGTGACATCAAAATAAGGCAGTTTAAGAAATGCAGCTGACAGGTTTTTCTCCCCTGACATTTTCACTATGAATTTCTTCGCCTTTGTCATTTGACTCGATGGCATTGCAAACTACATTAACTGTAATTACTCTTTAGTTTCTATTAAGATATTAGCCTGATGCCTCACCAGGATAATACCTGGGAGAGGGGGAGGGAAGGCAGGAAAGCCAGAGGGAAGGCTTTCAGAGACAGAGTGGTTTCTTGTAGGTGGCTATAACAGTGACAAACACATAGGAACAGCAAAGTAATGAGTCAGAAAAAGGAATTCAATTTCTTAGTCCTGCAATAGGAAGGTACGTGATAAATAGAAGGGAAAAGAGAAGACAAACAGGATATAGTTATGCCCGGAGGATGCGATGATAGACAGGCAACTTGGGATGTTCCAGTCTAAAACCTTCAGGCACTTAATGAAGTGACTGGATTTCTGGGTCCAGCTTCAGCACAGTTCCCCGATGACAACATCTAGCTTTTGTAAACCTGCTCCGACTCAGATCCGAAAGTACTAAACGCATTTAGATACCTCACTCCAAACACCGGGAAAACCCTTCCTCTCACCAACTATCACAGTCATTCATTATAAATCCCAGACTGCCCAGAAATCCTCTGTCCAGACAGAATTATTGCCAACGGCGCATCTCAGTTGTCTGGAAGCGTGCCACACAAAGAAGTGGGTGTCATAGGAGAGTCCCGGGCATTTATGCACATAGCGTTTGTTTATGATGTTTTATCTGAAAGAAAGGTAAATGCTCGGTTGATTTAACACAAGGGAGATGCGTTAAGGCACTGGAGCTCTGCCATTACAGAGCAGGAAAGGTTTGGTCATGAGAAATGGTCCTGTACTTCTCAGCTTGGAGACAGGAACGAAAATATAGTCCACCAACCCACACAGCACCGGTGAGGGCAGCCATTCAGACCGAATAAACCGAACCCAAAGCGACGCTCAGCTGAAGGTGAAGGAAACACGCTCAGGCTGCAGTGCCTCAGGAAACCATGTCGTTTTGGTCCATATTATTTGGAAATATTCCTATGTACCTGTCAGCCCCCCAGGGTTTCAGGTAAGTTATTCCTGATGTACTTCAATTAGAAAGTGGTCTTTCTGCTTTCAGGATTTGACGTGAAACTGCGTATTTTTAAACCCACATCATTTTCACAACTCCAGTTTTCAGATTCCTATTTGCCATCTTCTTCTTCTTCCAGTGGACAAAGATCATTTTGACTTAGAGCACTGCTCGGACAAAAAGAAGGATTTAAGGGGGGTAACAGTAACCCACCAGCACCACAAAAGCATCAAGAGTCATTCTTTGCAGAGCTTGCTGGAAAGTTCCCAGCCTCCCACAAGGCACCCAACTACTACTGTCAGTACCATAACTTACATCCCGAGATGTCCCATCATAAGACAAACGTGGACCTTGTGACTTCTGACAAATTCCACCTCACTCATACATATATTTTAATGGGTTTGGCTCCTTGAGTAAAGATTAGTCTCCTTCATTCTCCCCCCAGTCAGGAACATCTTTTGTTAATGTTCTGAAACCACAAATGGAATTCAGACCTTGACTGAGGGTCAAGTGGAGAGCAAGCAAACATCCATCACATCCCACTGACTGTGATTATGGATGCCTTCCAGAAAATAGCACCCAACGTTTTGTAAAAATACGGCATTTCCACACACGCTTGTTACACTTAATCCTTGTCCCGTGATGAGGTACATCTCTGTTTATCCCACCATCTATTCTTAGATCAACAGGTAAAACACCAGGTAAACATAACTCAAGTAAAATGACCAGCAAGACAACAACCCATTAACTTATGAAACTGCTGGCCAAAGCTCCCTATTCCACTTTTTATTAGCTGTTTAGCAGCAAGTATCACATCCCAGCCTCCGGTTTCAATACCCTGTCTTGTTTTGAACAAGGGTTTTTCTGTAGATATTCACTCCTCTGCATCAGGCTGTGTTTGCTGCTTGTTGCAACTCCTGTTCTCTGCCTCTGCGAGACTTTTGCCCCAGGGCACTATTGCAGTAAGTGCCTTAGTGTTAAGTGCCACACACCGTGTTCCCAGCCTGGATTAGCCCTGTCCCCCTCGGACACAGCTGTATGTACGACACGCGTTGGAGTGAAAAGCATAGATGTTATTTCTGAGAGGTCCTCGGTCACCTTTGGACGCTGGTGTCAGCTGGTGGGCAAACTTGGTTTGCAGAAGTTATCAAAGGCAGCAAGGGATGGTAAAAAGAGTCTGCATGGGACTCATCCCACTTAATTTTAGCCATCCAAAATGCAGGGTCTAACCCAACTAGGAGCCTACTCCTATAACCAGCACAGAAAGAGAAGCAATGCCAGGGGATGATTCATCCCACCAGTTTTAAATAGGATCACTCTCCCTGTTAAGATCAGACTCCATCATCCACCAAATGACTAAGTGAACAGAAGCAGGTCAGGATCTGTGGTGGAACACTTCCCTGGAGGTGTTCAAGGCCAGGTTGGACGGGGCTTGGAGTAAGCTGGTCTGGTGGGAGGTGTCCCTGCCCAGGGCAGAGGGGTGGAACTGGATGGTCTTCGGGGTCCTTTCCAACCGAAACCATTCCGTGATTCTATGAACAACTCCTATCTGGTTCACTGATATATGGACGTTCCTCACCACGCCACCTGCAATTACCGGCAAACCCAGGGTTCATGAGCCAAGCTGCCAAGCAGACTGTCCCATCGCGGGCCAGAAAATCCCAGAACAACCTAGTGCCCTGGATGCCAGGGGAGCATGGGGTGTATGATGCTCTAAAATCATCTTTGCAGTACACTGGCAGAAGGAGGATTCCTTTCCCTCCTGCTGTCCTCTCCCAAACCTCTTTGCTTCTCATCTGAGCAGTCTTTTTTTCCTCTTGCCTGCCTTGTATCTCACTGAACAGAGTTAATTTCTGCGCTCACACAGACTTTCCTTTGTGCTCACCAGTAACATTATCATCGTGCAGCCTGTATTCATACCAGACACAACCAACAAAGGTCTTCATCTGGGGACTGTGCGTGAAATGAAAGATCACGCTCTTTGAATAGCGCTTTGTGACACAAACAAATGGAAGACAAGGCGAGCGAACACGCAACCCTGACTCCTGCAACAGTGCCGGGTGAGGATGGCATTTCTCCCAGCGATTTACACCTCCGAGCAGGCAGGCTTGTCCAGCAGGCAGGGATGCCGTGGCTATCGCAGCCCTGGCACCTACTGCCTGGTCCCATCAGAAATCACCGAATCCAGCGCTAATGGGATTAGCGGCACTAGGAGACTAGTAGACTGGCATGGAAAGTAATGCTCCCCCTTCCTTGCATTTTAAAAGTGCGCCTAATACCCAGGTACTGGTAATCCTGCAGACTGAAGGAGATGTGGTTGTGAGGACTAATTGAGGACCTATAGGTAGTACCCTCCGTATTGCACCATTGAAGAAATCCACGTAGTTACTGCTTCACACAGAATTGTCCCCTGCACAATTTCACTCTTAGTTGGACGTTTCTCCTTATCTAAGGAGCCACCAAAGCTTTCTACAAATAAAGTCAATCAGTTTTGGGTCAGCCTTCCTGCACTCCCATCCCCACCCCGGGGTAAAGGAACCCGACGGGGATAGCTGCAGAAAGCTTCACGGTGGCTTTGGAAAAGCCAGACTCCTGACCTGTTTTACATTTCCCTTCGCCAGATGCAGCTCTATCAATCACAGAAAAAGCGTTGTTGCTTCCTACGAGTGCCACGCTATCGATTTTACTGATGTTCGTGGGATTTACTGTGATAGAAGCGAGAGCAAGGATTGTTCTCTTTGTGCAGAAAACAATTTACTTTGCCATCCAAAGTATTTATGAGGTTTCTGCAACCTTACTTAGGATACATGTATTTAACATTTCTCCTTCACATCATCTTTTTTTTTTTTTTGATCTTGTAAATAAGCTCCCTCGCCATTCTGTAGTTTATCCTGAGTTTAAATTGCAATTTTTTGTTTTGTTCTGTTTTCCATTCTTCGCGTTAGGAACCAAGATTTCTATTCTGCCCATACAAGCACATCACACAGACGTATAGTAAAAGTAAAATGCCCAGCACAGCCGGAGGCCCATGTATGTAATAAATGATAGCAAAGCCATGGGGATGCTGCTGGTAGAATAACTGACATGAGGGAACAAATACAGAATCACAGAATGGTTTGGGTTGGAAGGGACCTTGAAGCCCACCCAGTGCCACCCCCTGCCCTGGGCAGGGACACCTCCCACCAGCCCAGGTTGCTCCAAGCCCCGTCCAGCCTGGCCTTGAACCCCTCCAGGGATGGGGCAGCCACAGCTTCTCTGGGCAACCTGGGCCAGGGGCTCACCACCCTCACAGACAAGAATTTGTAAAGTATATATTTGTAAAGAATATGGTTTTATGTTTCTTGTAGCTAATTATTTCAAGATTTAAGAGTATTCTGTGAAGGACTGAAAGAAGGATGTTGAGGAGAGCAGAAACCCCTGTTTATGCGTTACTCTGCAACAGTATATGTGGAATAAAGAGATAAAAAGTGTTTTAACATTGAGAGGAGAGCACGGTATCCCAGGATAAAGGCTGTGCTCCCACCCACACCTTTCCTGGTGGCATCCCCAGCTCTCCCAGCAGCAGACGGGCTTCTCCACCCCATGGGATAGACTTTCACGCCGAGGCCACTGGCGGTGAATGTGCCAATTGTGCGGGGCGCGGAAGGCCAGAGGAGCGGCTCCGATGGGCTCCCACCGCCCCGGCTCTGCTCCCGGCTCACAAAAGCAGCACAGTAGCTCAGCAAAGCTGCAACGCAAACAGCACAAGAAAGCCGTGTTTTGTTCCGCCGGAGAGCCGGGATTGGGATTACTCATGGGCATCTGAATGCTCGTTACGCTCATTTGAATATTGTGGGGGAAAGAAAAAAAGTTTCCGATTCCACATTTTGCAGGGAAGTAACAGCTGCAGCTAAAGGGAGACGCAGATGGGCATTTTTGCAGAAAATATTTTCATTCCTGCCCCAGAGGGATCAGGGCAGAGCAGGAAGGTGCTGAGCAGCCCCGCGGCACGGGAGGAAAGCCATTAAACTGCTCAGACAGCGGAGGGCATCACTAATTAACAACCACATCTTGAATGGCGAAGCGGGAGAGCAGAGCAGCAGATAAATCAGTACAGACAGTCGGTCTGTCTGCCAGGTCAACACAGCAACAACAAAAAACCAGCAAGAAGCTTGCAAATTCCTTTAGGATAGGGAACCGGAACAAGGAAATAACAGACAAAAGCTTAAATAAACCATGTAATCAGAATTGCAGTAATTTAAATTGCCAGCGGTATGCCCTGTCCTAAATGAAGAGGCCACCGGCGGCTCTCGCTCCCTCCCTCGCAGGCTCCAGAAACATTCAGGTCTTGGGAATATCTACCAAGCCTAGACTTTGCCACAGTAAAGTCATAAAAACCAGGTGACAGCCGAAATGTTCAAAATAAAGATCTCAGCGCTGTTTGGTAACGGCAGCACCACTCTTCGTGTGGTCAAAATGGCAGCATTGCCTTTCAAAGCCAGCGATTTTGTCAGATCCTGTTTTCTCAGCGATCGCTATGGCAGTAGAGAATACAGCCTCACACCCGTAAAAAAATATCACTGAAGTGCCGATAGTCAAACAGAGCTGGATTTTACAGTTTTAAGTGATCTAAAAATAGCAGCATCTTGCACATGTCATCCAGAAAACCAGCTCCTCACTGGCATAAACCAACTAACCTCCGCAAAGACCATCTTTAGAGCAACCCAGAGGAAGAACAACCCAAGTTATCCATCAGAAAATGTTCTTCTGCTCCATGTTTTCTCCAGGTGGAGTTTCAGCCGTTGGGAGGCTGTAAGTTCAGCTCCACGGGATGAGGTGGAGGTAAGGTGAGGAGGTTCCCTGGGCCAGCGCCTCAGGCTCTTGCTGACACCCCAGAGAACAAAACACACGGCCAAGGGGCAAAGCATCAAATATTGCAATGGTCGTTCACTACATCCGCAGAGCGAAGTAAAACAGGAACCTTTAAGGGGAGGAAAAACACTCCACTGAAGAATTTTTAAATTAAAGTAGCTGTAGCAACAATACAGCACTCACCAGTAAGATGGGCATGAGGGGGGCACATCTCCACTGGCCGGTTGATGAGAAGAACAACAGCTGTTGGTGCACTCACCCCCCACCAACACCCACACGCAGCAGGTGACACCACCGTCTCATCTGGACACTGCACTTTATGCCACCGGGGAATTTTGTCCAACTGTTCTTATCTGAATTCTTCATAAAATGGTTTGGGTTGGAAGGGACCTTAAAGCCCACCCAGTGCCACCTCCTGCCCTGGGCAGGGACACCTCCCACCAGACCAGGTTGCCCCAAGCCCCGTCCAGCCTGGCCTTGAACNGCCTCCTCTGGCCCCGCTCCAGCAGGTCCATGAGATAACAATTCCTGTTGTTAAATGTACAGGTGCAGCTGTTTGGGTTTATCAGGATACAACAGTGAAAAGATGCATATTTTTGCTGGTTACAGTGTGCACAAGCTGTTGCCTTGGGTACACAGTGCTGGATCTCAGACTGCACCCTGCATTCACAGAAGTGGTCCCGTACAAACAGGCTTGCAGAGCACCAGCAGCAAAAGCTTATTTTTCCATTAGAAATAAGTGCAAATTGTTATTCTTTTTGCCTTTTTTTTTTTTCTTTTTAAGGTATAAAAGCTCACCTGTTGATACAGGAATATCTCATATGGGGAAACTGAAATTAAGAAAGCCATAGAAGGTAGATATTATGGGATCCCACAAAAGCTTAGTTTGCACTCTCTTCCCATCCCCTTGCCTCCTGCACATGCAGACCACTGCCAAAATATTGTATTGGGTTTATGACGACTTCAAATTACTGGTGGCACCTAATGACATCCAAGTCTATAGACAACTGAGGGCAAGTACCTCACTAGCCCTTGCAACATCACTCAATGAAACCCAAAACTTTGGGCTGTTATTTCACGGGAAATGTATTTTATCCCCTTAAACAAAGCTTGTTCAGTGCAAACTGCCAGAAGGGGATGCTACAAGAAGGAACGGAAAGAAGAGAGGAAACAACTCATGCCATTACAGGAATTAAGAGTGAATACAACTGCGAGGTTTTGGGGCAGGCGGACTTTCCATGCCCTTCACCCCAGCCCCTGAGCCCAGTGACAGCAGTTATTTTTCCCTGTGTGCCAGAAAGCTCTTAATCAGAGCCGAGAGAAATAAGTAGTTTTTTCCTTCTGAGGCCTCTTCAGGGGAAGATTTACAAGTACCACCACAGCTATGATCTTGATGAAGCATGGCAGCTGAGGCCAAAATTAATCCAATCCCAAATAATGCTTAATAAATCAGTTAAAAATGCAGCCTCACGTCCTCAGACGCGGCGAGCCCAACCTGGGGAAGGAGATTCCCCACAGGCACCCAGCACCAGCCAGGGCACTGGCAGCCTGAGCCCACCGCAGATAGCACTTGTTACAAGTCCCCCATGGTCTGGGGTGGTGAAAAGATAAATGCAACGGTGGGAAATCTTCCCAGCAGCATCGCCATCCTGCAGGATGCTGCTCTGGAACCAGTTCACCGTGCTAGAGCAAACACAGTCCCTGCAAGCACCTGCATCCTTCAGCTCAGCCTGGCAGCCCGCCCTTTAATAGCGCTGACTCCACAAAAAACATAATTTGGCTTTTCAGAGATGTTTATAAAAGCAACACAGATTAATCACCACAGTCTCCATACCTGAAAAGTTTCAAGCCTTATGCAACCAAAATGGCACTTCGGGGCCTCTAGGTGCTCACACATGGAGATCTACGTAAGCTGAGATCATATCCATCAGATCGGGATCTCGTTAATTGTTTTCAAAGGAGGTTATATAGCAACACACACAGATTTAGTGGTTTGGGTTGTTTGTTTGTTTTTTTTTTTTCCTTCTATCAGGCACAACACAAACACAGCAACCTCTCTGCGAAACAGGAGACAGGAGGACAGTGGGAAGAGCTCTCCTGCACACAGTCCCACCTACTCAGCATTTCCCTTCCAACCTGGTGGCGCTTCCACGTTCAGCTGTTTTCAGTGGTCCTCAAGTTCCAACTTCATTTAAAAAAAAAAGTTACAGATGGCTTTTAAACTCCCCCTCTCTGCTCAGGTACCAACAACAACGCACCAGTCCTGAACTGATGAAAAATGGACGTTTTGTTTGTCCTACCCAGAAATTGTTTCTTATAAAGTCCTTTCTATAATTACCAGCGTATATTACTTCTAAGTGCTCAGAGCTACAAGTTGAGCAGCCTGCAATGATTCCTTTGCATCTGCATCCCATTCCTAACTGTTACTCAACATCCACGTAGGTATAAGGGCATCTCTGACCCATCTTCAGTAACGAACTTCTTCTGGCCTCCCTAATTGCTGCCACACTCCCCAACACTCTGTCCCCCAGGAAGATGCTCAAGGCTGGTGTCAGTTATGCCGCAACACCTGTACTCCCCATCTAGTGTGTGCCTGCTCTCCAACCACTGGGTTTCATGGTGCACCTCAGGCTAGTCACTGCCATAAACAGGCTTTTTCTTTTTTCCCCCCCCTCTCATTAGCACCGAAAGTTTAGCACAAAGGGTGCTGCTGACTCTGCTCCATCAGCCTGCGCCTCGCTCCCACCTTACTGCAGGATCCCACCCTCCCCTCCACCCATGGGTGCTGGGCAGGTGCTGGTCCAGCCTGGGCAGACCCACGGCAGCTGAGGATGCTCCAGCATCAGGGTGGCAATCACCGCTCCACTGGGCACACAGTCACTTCAAGGGCCGTCTTCCTGGTGCTAATCAGTCTAAATGACAATAATTCTTGTTACCCCACAGAATTGAGTGCTCTCCAATGTGGTATTGGAAGACAACGTGCCCGAGATGGGGGGCTGAGGGCAGCAGTGCCCCACTGCCCAACCCTACCCATAGGCACAGGCATGCAGGAACTTCACAGTGCTCAGGAAAGCCCAAAATGTCTGGCATGGTCAGGGAGACAAGTTAATGGTGTGTTTTCCATGCAGAGAGGAGGCAAGCTGTGGTGACCAGCTCTCCCAGGGAAGCCTACGATCCCATCCCGGAGCCAGCTCCCAGCTCCCAGATCCAGCCTGCTTCCCCCAGCTGCGTCCTGCAGTGCTGGGAAGGATGGCCGAAGCCACATCCATTTCCAAGGTCCAGCAAATCATCCTGGGTGATCCTAAGCCCTTCAAGCCCACGGTGAAAGCACTTCCACACGCTGCCCGCTCGCCACATCTCAGTGCAGGGCGTTCCTTAGGGCCCTTGAACACCATGTTCAAACACTTTTCTTCCACAGCACACTGACTGTAAATAACACTCTGGAAGCACCAGACTCACATTTAACTTCATTTTTGGGGGGGCCAAAGACAATGTTGGAGAGTCTCCTGCCATGGGCCACCCAGGTCTAGGAAAGCACAGCCCAGATACCAATGCGACATGGTTAAACCTAAAGAAATGGTGATGAAAAGCAAATAAAAAGGTTTGGGCTGCAAGAATATAGTGCTATGCAGCAGAATATTTGTTTGCTAATATAGCATCATCTCAACCTCGAAATGTTTTTAAAGTAAACTTAGTCATATATGACTGTCTGGGTTACATTCTGCTGTACAGGAGCGCCATGGCTCAAACTGCAGAGACATCGCAGTTGCTACGGTAACTGCTTTTTTTTTTTTGCAAAACATCCTCGGCCACTATGATAAATTCAGCACTTTTAAGATATTAATTACTCCAGGAAAGAAGCAATTTTCCGATGGAAATACCAAGTTCCAGGCTTTATGGTGCAGATTACCATACATGTGATATACCGCTTTTATAATCAATCACATTTTCCAAAGTGGGTCATAAAGGTCAAGCAGCAGTATCCCCACACATAATTAATATTTGTTTTGATATAGGACAACTGGCTGCTTGGTTATTGAAGCTTGTTATTAACGGTTAACCTTGGCATACAGTTTCTTTAACACATAACTAGTGGCTTCTTTAATTTAATAATTGTATTAAAATAGAAACTGTGTCAACCGCAGATTAACTTCGAAAGCCTCAATGGGCTAAAAATAATGAACTAATCTACATTTACCAAAAGAACAGATTTCAGATGATTATTACCCTTTTCAGGATGCGGGGGTGGGGGGAAAGTTTGATCCTCAATGTCTAACTTTAAACGTGATGAATTTGCACTTAACCCAAGGCCTGCAGGCAACAAGACTGGAGTATCCAAACTCAAACTACCAGAATTGTGCCTAAGGGCTGGAGTTCCTGCAAACCCCATCAGAGCAGCGACGTGATGTGACAGGCGAGGGCAAAGTTCACCGAGTCCAAGCCTCTAACCTGGCTTTTGAAAGGCTGAAGTTTTAAGTAGGACATTTGCTGAAGGAAGTGCTTCAAGTTGCAGAACGACCAAGTGATTTAGACCCTTGAGACCGGCCAGGTAACTCCAATTATCTCAAAATGAGCCTTGCCAGGAGAACACCAGCTGAAAGCCAGCGGGCAAGCTGGTGAGGACATGCAGGGTCCTCTGCACTTGACTGGCACCTTGTATTTCTGAGTTTCCTTGCACAGAGAAGCTGCTGAACAATTACCTGCACCTACAGAGGACTCGAGCTCAGAGGACAGAGTTGAGGAAGCCACACATGGCAGGATGTGGTACATGAGAATATCACATCAATACAAGCCACCTCCCCTGCCTCCCACGGCCACCACCAGGAACGCGGCTGTCCTACCAGGAAAGGACTCACTATACCATCATTAGTCTGATAGAGGAGCAATAAGCTATACTGCTGAGCTGGTAAAAGGCTCCTTTCTACTAATAAAAGTAGAAATCAGCAACACCCAGATGAGCAATTATCCATTTAGGTACTCAAATAGTGGTATCATAGACCGATAGAATGGTGTGAGTTGGAAGGAACCTTATAGATTATCTAGTTCCAACCCTCCTGCCATGGCCAGGGACACCTCCCACTATAAGATGTCTGTAAAAACAGTCCTGAAAGGGTAAAAACCAGAAAGCTCAACATCTATTTCTCACTCAATAGTAAGTCCTGAGTGCAAGAGGGAAGCTGCTCCATGCCCGAGACATCCCCTTACCGGGACAGGGAGCACCTCCAGCCCGCTGACAGCTTTGATGCTTCCCATAACACACCACTGGTACGCAGAGAGGATGACTGAGACGGAGTCACAGTCTATGGAGATTCACCCCTTTGTCTCCCGACACGCAAGCCTGGCTGGCAGTAGGGGAGGCTCTGCTGTGCACTTCCAGACATCGCATCTGCTGGAGTGCTTTAGAGCACAAAACCTGAACCCTCCCTTCCTCTGCAGCTCTTAACAGCACATCGCGTACAGTAACTCCTCCAGCTGCTTCCGTGAAACAGGGAAAACTATTTCACACGCATTCTGGGATGACAGGGATGCTGCAGGCTGAGACACTAGGATTGAACCCATGCCTGTGTCTTCCACACTATGACCAATTCTCATTTAAGAGGTCCCATTAACTATAATGTTCCTAAGGAGAGGGAATTATACGACTATCCTTTCCAGTGGAGGTGGCAGCTACAAAAACAGCTTTGCCAAGATCCCTCAAGGCACTGCCTTGGACTTGAAGGACTTCTAGACCAAGCTTAAACACACAGCACGCAAACCTTTAGGTAACCAGCACTGATAGCAGTTGCATAAAGCCATATGCGTGGAGACACACCACTTTGTGTACTTAGCTCCTGTTTCAGCCCCCAACTTTCGGTAAACACGACATAGGACCTCATCCCCAGCTGTGATCTAGGATCAGCGCAAGCTGGCTTCTCTTCAGCAGAGTCCCAGGTGACTCCCAGGGAGCTGGGACACACTCTGCTCCTCTTGCAGCCTAGCCAGGAACAGCCATGCACACCTGCACGCTCTTGCACAGCCCCCAGAATTTGTGAGCCACTTGCAAAGGAGACGAAGTCCTAGAAGTAGTTTTCTGCTGTAGCTTCCAAGACAAGACCACTAGCTCTGCAACAAATCCGCAGCAAACAAGGTAGCCTGGTGACACCGAGGAACAGAAGTGCTGGCAACCCGTGGCTTTCCCAATTGAATTTCAATAGGGAAGCAGTGGGGTGCCAATCTTCAACCAGGCAGCACTGAAAAACTTCACCTGAAAGAGCACTCTGGGAGAATCATCTCACCTCAAACACTTGCTCTGCTTCAGGGTTGAGAGAAATGAGTTATGTGCCAAGGCTTGACAAATTTAACCCAAAACATATTTTCCCCAGACACCTAGGCTGTGGTGTCAGGTACAAAAATACCCGCTCCAGCAATCCCCTCGCTCGCTTGCCACCTCCAGAGCTGCTCTTCACCCTCACACCTTCTCCAGCTCAAAGGTGCAAAGCAAATGTCTACTGCTTATCCTGGGCAGCACTTAAACTCTTGCTATCAGCTTACTAAATGAGAAATATTCCTGATGTAGCACTTTTTATCGCATTGCTGTAACAGGACAGATGGGCAGTAGGGAACAATGGGATTGATTATTCCTTCTGGGGACCGCTCTGGTGCTAAACCTGGTGGCTCACTTTCCCAGCCCTGTCTGGCTCACCATACAGGGAGCCACTCAGCGCAGAAAATCCAAGAAAAAGCATTAAAGTGTCACAAAAGAGAATACTCCTTCCTTTGCTGTCAACAGCCCCAAACACTCAGGCTGGAGGTGGCAAGTCACACCACTGCCAGGAGCTGGATGCTCCACCCAGGCATGGTCGGTCAAGGCTTGGGTCAACCTTTGATGTCAGTGAAATGTTATCCAGAGAGACAACCTAGTTATAATAATTTTATAAGTCTCGGAGAAGGTGACTCTAGGTTCTGCGTGCCTGTACACAATCGCATACGCGAGGTCTTGCTGCCAAGAGGTAACTGGTGAGACAGTCCATGGGACAACGAGACAGACAGACTGTCCCCTGAAAGTCTCTGCTGAATCAGGTAGTTAAAAATAAAATAACATGAGCTCTGGTGCCCGTCCAGCATCCGACCAGGCCGGATACACTGCTGCAGCGTCAGCCAACTAATGCCACATCTCACCTCTCCTTTAGCCTCAACTCAACCCTTTTCACAGAAACATGGAATCATTGAGATTGAAAAGGACCTTTCAGATCATTGAGTCCAACCATCAACCTAACACTGCCAAACCCACCACTAACCCATGTGCCCCAGCACCACGTCTGCCCAGCTTTTAAATCCCTCCAGGGATGGCGACTCCACCACTTCCCTGGGCAGCCTGTTCCAATGCCTGACAACCCTTTTGGTGAAGAAATTTTTCCTAATATCCATCCTAAACCTCCCCCGGTGCAACTTGAGGCTGTTTCCTCTTGTCCTGTTGCCTGTTCCTTGGGAGAACAGACCAACACCCCATCCCTCACTACAACCTCCTTTCAGGGAGTTGTAGAGAACGAGAAGGTTTTGCCTTGGCTGGTAGAAAACTCCTCCCCTTATTTCTTTATTTTTTTGAGACATTTTCGCATATAATTCCCTTTACATCTTCATTGGACTTGGTTGGTGTGTGCTTTCCCCCCCTCTTTAGTAATACCATTTTCACATCTGACTAAATCCTATGAAGACTACTCAAAGGATGGTTCTTTGATCTGTTAACAACTTTTATAGCTTTTTTTATTTTTGGTTAGAAGAGCTGCTACTTCTGACAATGATTCAGCAAACTGCTCTGGCTCTGTTGCAGGAGAGCACACGAGCAGTTTTAGCCAAACTGGGCACCCGCTCAATACCAGCACTTCCTAAACTGGGACATGAAGTTGATCGTTGCGGAAGTAGAATATTGGAAAGCCTTTCAAAAAATATTCCCCTTATCCATCTGTCTCCATTTGATCACAGCCATCACTGGTAATTTGTGATCGGTTAACTAAATTAATCACGGTCTAGAAAGCTGGGGGAGGCAAAGTCCTTGGACACCTGCTTTCCCTTGCTGAAGTACCTGCCAATGGTAGATGCTACAGATGGGGAACATGCCTCCATGCCCAGACCAGGTCTCCTTTTGTTCACCCTCCAGCTCTTGATCTCTTTTAACCTCAAGACCAATTGCCCTTCTGTTTTAAAACAGGTTCAGTAGAAATATTTAAGCTATAGTGTATCCTGCTTGTGGAGGAGGTTGCTTCTCCAAGTCCTGATGACTAGCTAATTTTATTAAGGTCTTCATAAGCCACACGGGGGGAGAATCAGACTCCCAGGCAGTTTGCTTGAAAATAGATCTAACCATACAGAGGTAAGACACTTGTAAGTAGTCAATAGAAGTTGTTCCTCCAGATGCAGGAGCGGCCATATAGGACAGTGTTTCTGTACACAGTTAAGACAGTTGGGAGATGTTTCACGCACAGTTTACAACAGCCGATAGCAGTGGATCCAGGTGCTGGAGCAGGACCATAGGTGGGTGCAAGAACCGAGCAGAACAACGTTTTGGGGAGGGTCACCTGCTCCCACTGCTGCAAAGAGCCTCCTGTCACCTCCCTGACAGAAACTGCCCATCCCGTCCAGTAGATTGATGCCCCACTCCTGCATTACCCTATACCACAATCCTAATAAATTAATTTCCTTACCTAACTCTCCACCCACGAGTGCGTGTGCAGCGCTTATCGAACAGGAGGACAGGACCAGCCCCAGCACCGGCTGCTCACCAACAGGCACTGCCTTTTCATACACCGCACAGCACGGGGTCTCTAGATGCTTTGTACCGCACTTCCCAGCAAGAAAAGCTCATTGCTGGGGTCCCACAGCTCCTGTCCCCAACACAGCAGCCTAAGAACACCAAGGTGACTCCAGCTGGGGCTAATAAAGAAGCACATCACACACCCTTTCTCCATCCCACATCTGTATTTGTGTGAAAGACAACAAGATACTGTCCTGGAAATAACTACATTTTTTTCACTGGGGTTCCTGCACTGGTGTTCCCACGTCCTCCTGTCCCAGGAACAGCTTGCTCCACCTGCACAGCAGACTTGTGCCACCAGGCTTTCAACGCACAGTGCAGAACGTGGTGAGAAAAATCACCTTTTGCATTTAAAGCCCACTTTTCAAAATCTGCATGGAAAAGCCATGCAGGCAGGAGAGCAGACCCAAGCTAAGAAGTCCAACACTGCTCACTTTGGACTAGGAGCACAGCTTTTTCTTAGCATTTCACACTGTTTCAAGGACTCCCAACCCTCCTGGAAGACCAACGCAATTTTCTGTTTTTTTTAAGATACAGAGCATATCAGAAGGGATCACAATCTGCCCCATGTGATGTCAGTCAAAACTCTTTCAGGTTAACAGAGCTTTCCCTGAAGATTTATTCTACCCTCTCCAGGAAGACAGGCAACAGCCTCTGGGGCACAGCAGCACGCTGCCGGGGAAGATAAGCCATCAGCACACTGCAGGGCCACCAGCGCCGCTCTGCAGAAGCCCGTACCCAGCTTTTACTTCTTGCTATAGCACTAAAGTTCCTCTTTCTTCCTTTTTCTCCCCTCAAATTAAAAAAAAAATCTGTTGGAGCACATTGACTGATAGGGACCCATTACACCTCTCTAAGCCACAAGGTGAATGAAAACACCAGACAATTTGAGCAGAAAGATGCAAAGCTGCCAAAGCCTTGTCCCCCGGCCCTCCTCCCACCACAGTGACCCCTGTTCAAGACTCGCTGCCCTCAAGACCATTCATGCCGTGGCAGCCCCGAGATGTGCACATTGCCAAAATACATGTAACACTTGCCCAGAGACACGGATGTCACTTTTTTTTCCCCTCTATACAGCAGTGGATTGTCCTAGAAGTCTTTGTTAGCCCCGAGGCAGCTTCTTCTGGTGGTTAAAGCTGGTCTCTGAGTTCAAAAGATTTGTTGTTCTAGCAATGAGACAGATGGATGCATGGAGAGTGGGCCAACTGCCTCGCTGAGCCAGGCAAGAGAGAGGCAGCGGCTTAATATAGGTTCCATCTGCCAGGCCATGTCGCCAAAAAGGAGAACAGGTAGGAAAGCATGTAAGCAAGCTCTTCCCTAGATGTACATGACCATATTTTTCCCCACATATCATTAGGGCTTACACAGGCAACATCCTCTTTACACAGATGGGGGGTCAGGCTGTCTCCACAGCGGTGGGCAGAAGTCTCCACCATGCTGAAAGAGCAATTGCTGCAGCCCTCTCTGGTCGCTGGAGCAAAGCAGATGCTCTGCTCCAGACTCTGGACATGCCCTTGGGGTGGACCACCTCTCCCCAGTACCCTACTGCCAACGTGAGGCCTCCTGAGTCACCCTGCCACTGTGGCATCTCCTGATGCTTCCCACCCACAGCAGCCCCAGAGCTGCCTGTTCCCTCTCCTCCAGTCCAGGAGGTATAAGGTGGCTTCTTCAGACTTTGGCATCCACTTCTTAGAAGCCAAAATTAGGACCAGGTTCCTTCGTGGGTGTCAGCAGAGCTTTGCATGACCCAAAAGTTACAAGAGCTCCATCACCTCCTTGGTGAAGCTTTTCCTGCTATAAGTTTTACTGAGATGCCAAAAGACTCTAGATTTCAAGTAAGCCCAACATTTTGCATCAGGGTTGAAAATTATCCTTTAGCACATATGGGAGGCTATCTCAGAGACCCCCTCCAGGGGAACATCCCCCATCTCAGAAATCATGGCCAAACTTTACTATTTAAAACTGATCTTTCTCCTGTGTTTGTTTTCAAAACATCAACTTGGGTGGAATTAAGTGCTGGGTTAGCAAAAGCCTCATAAAAGGCTCATGACTAATGTAGGCAATCATACTGGTGTCACCTACTTGTCATCACTTTAAGGTAATTTAGCAAGTTGATGGCTTTGTGTGAAGAACTAATGACATTATTTTAATCTGTAAAAAAATCAGGCACAGGAAAATAAGCTTTTGGCATCATACTAAGGAATTAAATTAATGTACAAGGTCTGCACCGTGCCATTGCTGAGCTGAAATAGTCTTTTTTGGATGCACAGTTTTAAGCATTCAAGTATTACTAACACACTTGCAAATTCGAAGGGAATAAGCATTTAGGTTTTTCTTTGCTTAAAGGATTTCTTTGTGCTGCACAGCAGGAGCTCGCCGGGGCCAACCCAAGGGTAGATGCAGACTGCGGAGCAAGCCCTCCCCGCAGGGCTCACAAATTCAACACTGATTCCCCCCCCTCTTGGCCTGGCCATGCCTGGGTCTCAGCTACGCTCACAGCTTTTGGTGAGCTGCCTTGTAAGCCACCAAGGAAGAGAGAACGCCACATAAGTACACAAATAAATCCCAACCAGCTTGTACAGAGCTAACCCCAACACTTCTGCGATCGCAGGGAAAAGCTTCAGAAGGAAACAAAAAAAAAAAGACCCCAGCCCCAAAGAGCTTGCATCAGAAATAACGCTCTTACAAAGTCTTGGGAGAAAGGAAATTAACTGTCTAATTCTCCTCCTTCGTATTGTACCATAATTTGTGAACTAAATACTATTGCACCCAAAGTGAAACATGAACTGTATACAAAGGAGGAATTTCTGCCCATCATTCTTGCACATCTTGCTCGGTGCCGCATCCCGGCTCCCCACGTGCTCCTGCAGCTACAGCAAAGTGACCTGTTGGCTGTCGGCACTGGCAGGCTATCACACACAACACAGTTTATTCACATTGCTTATTTGCAAGTCTTTAACTTTTCCTTCTTTATTTTTTATTTGTTTTAATTTTTTTTTATTTTTTTTTTTTACAGCTTGCTCACAGTGAAAGCCTAGATAACACTTATAAGAGACGTTCATACAAATGTGTTGTGACTGCTCAGTTTAATTCTCATTTGCTTCTTCCCCACTCATCTCTGCTGCATTGCTCTGAGGTATTAATGGGCTTGTCCCCACAGCAGAGCTCCGCTCCCTGCTTGGCGCACACTGACATCCCCAGTACAGGCCTGGAGTAGTTTAACCCAAGTACCCGGGTCTTAGCGCAAATCTGTAGCACAGGAAGGGACTGAAGGCAAAATGGCCCAGTTCAAAGTGCTTGTTCTAACCCTGGAGAACTTTATTATAACATTACGTACCTAAGGGTTTTTTTTACATTTGAAAATATAAACAGCAAGAGTTAATACAGACTGTATCTTGTGTTTCTATAGATCTTAGAGCAAGTTCTTTGAGGATTTTTGTTTCTATTTTATTTAATTTTTTAAAACCAATTTAAAACACACACTTTTTGCCTACAAGACAAAGCAATTCCTGGCAGGCCCTATTCTCAAGAAAAAACTTCATCACACAGACCAGGAAAAAAAAAAAATCAATAACCCAATGAAGAGGTCTTTAAAGTTTAATGGACTATTCCTAGGATGTGTTTTGGAGTGGTGAGAAGTCCAGTGTAACAAAGCAAAATTTAATCTGAAATTAAAAGAAAACAAACTGCGATGTATTGTAGGTAACTGAAAACATGCATCGAACTGCCCAGCTCACTGCGAGCTGACCCAAGAGCAGACTGGCACAACACCAGGTTACTAATCACCGCAAAAAAGTGGTTGGAAGTTTTTACATCTCCTCAAGTATTTTGGAGCAAGCCTAACTCTTGGATGCCCTTTCTTGGCTCAACCTCAAACTGGCCATGGCCTGACACGGAAAACTGCCTCTGCAATGACTTTGCAAACAAAAAACCGACTGAAAAAAAAATGCAAGGGGATTCTATCTCCATGACTGATGTCCCAACACATAGAAAAGCATCTTTTGGGTGTAGAAGAGGCACTGCGGGATCCCCCAGCCCTGGTGCAAATGCACAGAGGTTAAACACAGCAAGGGAAAAGTACAACTGGAGAAAAGAGGAGTCTTCAAATGTGTGAAAATGGGAAAGAAAATTAAAAGGGGACAGCAAATAGCGTGTGAGAGCAGAGAAGCAAACAGCAGGGAGACCCCCACAGAGAGAAAGAGATGACCTTTGATACCAAGCTTCCTCATCTGTTGCCATAAAGAGCTACCAGAATAGCTGGGGCTTGCTTCTATTTACTGTCACAGCCAAGAACCACGGAACCAATCAAACGCAGCTTCGGTTTTCGCAGCAAAAGAGAAAAATTGTGGTAAAAACAGTTTCAGGCAAAATGAAGCGTTCTCAGCAGTCCCAGACTGAATCTGTTTTGTTTTCGTTCCTGGGACTGCTTTGGAAATAAAAGCTTATTTTGACATGAAAAATGAATGTGTTCCCCTTCGAAACGGAAATAAAAACTTCACTTTTAATTGCTACGTTATTAACTTTGTCTTGCTCTTTGCTGAAAGTAATCTGAATATGTGAGCAATTTGTTTTGCTTCTCCTGCTGAAAGCTTCTTGGAAGAAATAGTTCATTTTAAAAAATTCCTCAGCTGTCATTAAACGTGCATGATTCGTATCAGAAACATGCAAAACAGAGTTTGCTTGTGCCTTGGAGAGTCCTACTAAAATTAAATAATTGTTGTGAGTTTCTGAGGTCAAATTGCTGGGAATTATATAGTTTTTATTCCGTTGCCAGTCATACACCCGCTGGTGCAGTTTGGGTTCATCAGGGAACCCAAAGGCAAGCCCCCTGTCCCCGCTTAGCGGCGTTCGGTGTCAGGGGGATGGCAAAGGAGTTAAACCTCTCTTTAAATGCTGCCGAATGCAATTGTTCTGCTACAAGGGGAGGAAAAAAGACAAGACTTTTTTGGGGTAGTTTCATGGGCAGAGCATCCAATTTTTGAGAAGCACTCAATTACCCTGTGGGCATCCCATGATGAAGCCAAGTCTCCACAGATGCTCAGAGCTAGAGGAGATCAAGGAAGAGTTGAAAGAGTTTTGAAAGCACAAGGGAGAGTGGCGACTGCCTCATTAGCTGTAACCATGCCTGCTATGCTGAGTGAACTTTTATAGCATCAGTGTGTACAATAAAGTGCACACGCCGGAAAGAAACAAATTAGGATGTGCAAGAACAGCAGTTTTCTTTGATATCGGGGAGTGCCATTGTATTAATCTTGACTTGTGCACACCACACATACAAAACTGTGCAAAATAAATCCCTTTGACATGAGCAATTTTTGGCGAGTTGTGGCTGCTTCGCATCCAGTCAGGCCCCGGCATGGCTGCCGTCACACAGACTGGTAGTCGTCCCCAGCCAGAAAAGGAAATTAAATTGAAAAACTTGTTAAGTTCGTGTTAAGGATTTAACTGCATTGACAAAAGCAAGGCAGCTCAGGTTCAAGGTTGCTCTTCTGTCCCTAAATCCCCTGTTCAGCTGCATACTGCATCCAAGCGCATCTCCTGCCATGCCTGGAGGCGAAGGCTGAGCAGAGCACAGCACAGTTACCTCTGGACTTCTTTGTTTTTTCCCAGTTTAGTTAGCCCTACGACATTGTTGTGATGTTGATTCCCTAGTTTCTCACTTGTCTTCTGCTCCCGAGTGTCACAAACTGTTTATTTTCCCCTTCTTGCTACAAAAGCTGCCATAATAACATTGCTACAGCTTGTGGAGCTCCTTCTGTTGGCATTTGGATGTGGGCAGCAAGAGCAAGCGAGCTGGAGGCCAGCTCCCACACCCCCAAGGAGGGAAGGTCTTCCCCCAAGCCTGACCCAAAACAATCCAGATTCCTCCTTTCTTTTTTTTCCTAAAAATAAAGCTACATTCTCACACAGCTCCGTAAAGTCCATGCCACCAAGACCCCCAGCAGCACTCCTCCAAAAAGGTCTTCTCTATCATACATGAAGTGGCCCTGTTCAGCCAGTTCACAGATTCGCCTTCCTCCCAACCCTCTTTCTTGACTTCTGTCTTCACAAGACTTAGTTTTCTTTCCCCCTTAAGAAAAATTATGGACGAATGAAAAAAAAATTAAGGATTTCTCTTTGGGCAGCTGTCAAAAAACATGAAAGAAGAGCAACACATCTAAAGGATCTTCTCTCTAGCATTCAGGAGCACTTTCTGTCACCGTGATAACCCCGACCCCAATTGCAGTTGTCACTGCTCCTCCTCCAAACAGGGACTCAGCATGTGGCCAGGGTGGAGAGGTGGCCCTTCCACCACTCTCACACCAAGAGACAACAAATCCCAGCCCCCACACAAACTTTTTTGCACTTGCAGAGACTCAAAATGAAACATATTCCCTCCAAAACAATAGCGCTGCCTGCACTGAGCAATGTGGCCAGTAAGCAGGAGGAAGGACCAGTGCTGGAAGATGGATTGGGGGCCAGAAGCTGGGTTTTTGGTTTGCCAGCTGCGCAAACACGCACTGCCAATGAAAAATGAAGAAGCTTCAGGATTTCCAGAGGGGGAAGAAAAAAAGAAAAGAATATTTAAATTGGACAAAAAGAGGCTTTGTTTGCAAATTTGTTAGGTTTTCTGCTTTTTTAGATACTAAAGAGAGACAGGTTCAGAAGTAAAACCTCATTTCAGAGTGGCAAAGTCAAAATGTTTCCATTAGGAAATGTCAGAATGGAATAATCCATAAAATAGGTTTCCTTTTTCAGGGTTACTTTTTAAAAATCAGCTGAGGAGTTCAGGATGAATTCTTAAATTATTCAAAGCACATTGATTGAAATATTCCACCTCACCCTCCTCCTGGTGTGCTTAAAGCTACATATGTAAACAGTGAGCTGCAGCCGGACTCTTACCTATTTCGTGAAAATATCACCCAAAAGGTGAAGGAGGAGCTTGAGCCCGGGCTGGGGAAAGGCAGGACCACCCCCAAAGAGACTCATCAGCTGGTGCCTCCTTCAGAGCATGGGGAGCACATCAAAATAGCACCTTAATAGTGATGGGTAAAAAACCAGCTGGATGGCCAGGCCCAGAGAGTGGTGGTGAATGGAGTTCAATCCAGTTGGCAGCCAGTCACAAGCGGTGCTCCCCAGGGCTCGGTATTGGGGCTGGTTCTGTTTAATATCTTTATCAGCGGCCTGGACAAGGGGACTGAGTGCCCCCTCAGTAAGTTTGGAGGTGACACCAAGTTGGGCAAGAGCATTAATCTGCTCAAGGGTAGGAAGGCTCTACAGAGGGATCTGGACAGAAATGGCCTCAAGTTGTGCCAGGGAAGCCTTAGGATGGATATTAGGAAAAATTTCTTCACCAAAAGGGTTACCAAGCACTGGAACAGGCTGCCCAGGGAAGTGGTGGAGTCACCATCCCCGGAGGTATTTAAAAGACCTGTAGATGTGGCACTTAGAGACATGGCTTAGTGGGACTTGGCAGTGGTAGGTTAACGGTTGGACTCGGTCTTAAAGGTCCTTTCCAACCTAAATGGTTCTAAGATTTTATCTCACCAAACATGAAGAAATTGGCCATCTTCAAGCTGGTCAAAGAAATAAAGAGGAGGAATATGTTTCACCGCACTTTTTTTAATACGTTCCAATTTTTTCTAGCCCCAGGCTGCGCACATACATGAATTTCTAAGTCAAAATTTGAAAGGGAAATCATTTTTATAGCAATGCCAATGAAATATCTAACAGTAACTTACATTTTCGATGACTAAAGCAGAGCTATTTCAAAGGTAACTGAGGAACATAATCAGGAATGAACGAGTCCCAGGCTGTCTTAAGTAGAAGGCATTTAGTAAAGAAAACAGCCCTAACTAGAGCTGCAATATGTTTTCCTTCATTTACATCCAAGAGTCTCTCTTGCTCACCAGTGGACACACACCAGAGCGGAACAGCTGCTGGAAGCACTAACAAACAGATGTCATTGACACAAAGCTCTGGCTGGGACAAGTGATGGCCATGAACTTGAGACCTCCCACCTCCCGCTACCTCACACTGTTAGAAGAAAGGGGAAGAATGGCCTGTCCAATTCCCCTTACATCAGTTTTGGGTAGGAAAAGTTATATTGCTGCACCTAAACCAAACATGTTAACTACAGAAGAGAGTCTAATGCAAAATCCAAATTCAGGTCAGAGTCCACGACCCTAGATGAAATCTGAGATTAAAGGATGTTCACATTTTCTTTCCCTGCCTCCAATCCAAAACTTTGTTTTGCCGCAGAGGTTTGTTTTACGCAGCTTCTCCTTCTGTCTGCCCTCTGAGAAGGGGACACCTTGCTCCCTCTTTCTTTCTGGGGACTTCAAGGAAAGCCAACTACTCATTTTGCAACACTGCACCTCTATAATAACTTCAATAACAGCTTATGGTTACAATCCTCCCAGGTATTGCTGTACTTGCACAGAGAGGACATGGACTCCTTTAGGAGTTGCACCTGCAGAAAATACTACAGAAAACAAGAACCCACTCCTTTCCCCTCCCCAGCTATCCCACAGGACTCTGGGGCCACCTCAGTCTCACCTGCAGATCTAAGCCGACAGACTAAGGCGTCAGCAACCTGATCCAGTCCACATGATTATGTGGATCTTCTGCTCTTCCCAGTGCCACCTCCTGTTATGCTGAAGGAAGGACCTGGGTGGAGATGGATTGCCCATATACCATTCCTCCCACAGGCACTACTCAAAAATACATCATCGACTGTTATCATTGAGTAGATTTACTTCTCCTGGAGTTACATTATGGCACTGGCACAGGCTGCCCAGAGAGGTGGTGGAGTCTCCATCTCTGGAGACATTCCAAACCCGCTTGGACAAGTTCCTGTGCAACCTGCTCTGGATGACCCTGGTCTGGCAGGGGGTTGGACTAGATGACCTCCAGAGGTCCCTTCCAACCCCCACCATTCTGTGATTCTGGACTTATACATCTAGAGGTTACCAGCTGAAAACTAAGACCTTTGAAATTTATGTAATAGTAATACTTAACATCTAGTGCTTGTCTAGGACATGCAGAACTCCATGAGACATGAGTCTCAATCTTCCAACCTCTCTTGCCATTCTAGTATATTCCAGCTCTAAAGGTTTTCTCACATTCTGCCAATCCAACAATACATCCTCATTCCCACTTTTCTTCAAAGAAAGGATCCTGATGTCATCTACCATAAGGGAAAAATCAACACGAGGACCCAGAGCAGAGCAAATTCACAACCAGGGCACTCACAATCCATCAGCAGAGTTCGGATATCAGCAAATAATCTTCAAGCATCAACAAATATTTTCCTAGCGCGAGTCTGCTGACTACTTGTCAGACCGAGAGAACATCAAAGCTCGATTGCAATTCATTTGGAACAGGACTTAGAGTACGCGCTGAAAAAGTCTAGAAAGGGTGTATATATATGTGTGTGTGTAGGCCTGTACATATAAAAATAATATCTATATATAAAAAAGCATGCCTGCTGAAAACATGCCTGCAGCTGCATTTTATAGATAACAGAAACTGACTGAAATGTGGGAGTCAAACAGCCATTAAAATCAAGAGAAGTCAAGTAAAAAAATACCCAGCAGATGTGTAAGGAAATTACAACATGGAAACACATCCCTCAGAGGATGATGATGGGTGAAATCGTTGCAGGTAAAAACGCAGACAACTCTTCGTGTGCTTTTTTTAGCCCTGTATATAATCCCCAAAAACAAGAGAGGAAGGAAAAAGCAATCCAAGGTAACAACAAAAATGTGACTGAGGAGCTCAGGGGAGAGCCGCAGTTATGGGCTACTGATATCTTTATGACATTTTTTCCAATCAACTCCACAAACGAGATGCACATTATCACTGCAATTAATCCACTTTTCTATATTTCACTCAAACGATTTTTTCCACAGCACATATGTGCTATGGGGATGTCTGAGTACACACTCAATTAAAAAAAATAATAACCACACACATAATCACCATCAGCAATTATCGGAGTATCATCTTCTTCTGAGTCCCATTAGCAATGTGCTAGTTGCTGCTTACACAACACACCCAGGCCTACAGTTTGGAAGTGGAAGGGTCTAAAACCTACCAATTTGATGAGTTTTGTGGTAGCTCGGTACTCACATACCCTGATGGGCAACTCTCAAGTGGTCTCAGCTCCCAGGAACTGCTGGGGACGTGAACGGTGTTCAGGTTTCTAGAGGAGTCACTCTCTTGCTTTCCTCAAGAGTTTCTTGGAAAACCCTATTCATTCGCCTTGACCAATTGTGTCAGAAATAAAACCTTTTAACTAAAAATAGCTGGGCTGGACTACTTGCTAATTTTAGAGGTTGCATTTGTGGAAACATAAAAAAGATCAGCAAGCAGCACAAATGTGCTTCACTCATGCTAATAACCAAGTAGAACATTACACAGAATGACAACCATAAAATCATCCAACTACCCTTCTGTATCTAGCACACAACCTGCTCTCCAGATAACATATATATTCACTTACAGCTCAAAATATCCATTTTATGCATGGCCTTTGCATGAAAATTAAAGTAATAATTTGTCAACATTACAGGAATTTTTCTTTACTCGATCCAAACAGTATATTTCTAGCAAATGTTCCCCTTGCAGTACATCTAGGGCCAGCTGCAGAGGATGCTGTGTTATGATGCTACAGAAGCCACCAGCTGAAACGATTCCCACCCCTTCCATTTTATGGGCAGAGGATGCTCCTCCCATCTTCTGCACCGGCTCTCCGCCATCTCATGTGCTTTCTCTGTTGACCAGAGCTCTGCAGTGAAAACCCAGCCCTGGTGAGTCCTTCCACCAGAAGGTTTTGCTGCTGAATTCAGCTGAGCTACGGGTTCACCAGCTATGCTAAAAATCTGTCTTCAGGTACTGGACAGCCACTAGTCTGTATTTTCTGATCATCCCCAAGTGGTGAATGCTTTATTGAAAACATCAGGAGAGAGGATTTCTAGTGGGATATTGTGAAGTGCTCCAGGCATATTCCCAGAGTCATGGCTGACCAGGGCAAGCTGGGCACCAACTGGGAGTCCCATTGGCCCATCTTCAGCAAAGACCTACATTCACACCACCACTGCCACCACATTAAATTTCTTCTAGTTCAGAGCTGGTTCCCACCTGGCCTGTTTGATCAGGAAAGAGCCTGGAGTTATCAGAAGACAACATCGGACACAATCCTACTGGCATTAGTTGGGAAGCAGAGCTGAACATCTCTCTTGTTCATCAGCGGAGGTGCCCTTCAGGTTGCAACCCACACCGCAATTTGACAGAAAGGCCTCTTCTATTTCCTTTTAATAGGTTTTATTTAAGAAAGGATGAGCAAGCAAACATGCACTAAGCAAGCATGCTTCCAAGCTAACTCAAGATAGAACAGAACAATGATCACATTGTGGTCATAACTGAGACTGAAATCACTAAGTTTAAATAGCTCTAAATTATCAAACCACCAAATTAATACAACATGTAATCAAACTGAGTTATGAGGTTGAAAATTAAAAGAAATTATTCAGCACTGGTCTTGCTGTGGAGGCCTGAAAGAGGGGAAACAGATCTCTTAAATCTGAGACCTGGTCCAAGGACTCCTCAGCTGAGGAGGTTCTGTCATGCCTTCAGCACCCCATGCATTTGAGACCACCAGCAAAGATTATTCTCAGTTAAAGTGTCTTCAGACTTACTCAAACACTTTAAAAATGCATTGGTTTTTTTTCCCAGGAAAATTATTCTAGACACCTTTTTTAATAGTTTTGGTTATTTTTTTTTTTAGCTAAAAAAATAAAAAATAGTACACAACCATCCTTTGACTTCAAACTTCTAGGCCTTCGATAGGCATAAGCCTCTCTCATGATTAAGTCGTTAAAGTCCTGCCAAGCACAAATGAAGTTTGCCATGTTTTGTGCGCTGGAAAACACTGAATAAAGTTCAGCCTCCTGGATGAGGCTAAAAAAAAAAATAATTCCCAAAGTATAAAAATAAATAGATTTCAAGAAAAAAAAACTCAGTAAAAATAAAAACTACCTAAAAAATAAATCAGCTTCTGAATGAGCTGTCGCTCCTAATTTGGTAAGATGCCTGTGCCAGGCTGAGATCTAACCAATTTTTCTGTCCTTTAGAGAGACAGCCTTGGCTGGGAGTAAAGCAACCCCAGTACCTGGCACAGCCTCTGCCACAGCCCCAGGCACATCTCCACCCCGATTTCCTCCTCTGAAACTGAGGAAATTAGTCCAGGTTTCTTCCACAAAACATTTTGACGTATGCAGATGAACCATGCTACAGCACCACGATACCACCGTGTTTATCACCGCACTGGATGGATGCTATTCCTGAAATACTTCAGGTGGTTTTTAGTATAAGATGGCATTTCAGCTGCCAGCCAGGCCTGACCCTGGGTTCTCTCACCCGTAAATATGGACTGGTTTCTAAAATGAGCACGTTCAGCCTTATTTGTGTCAAACACCAAACTCCCCTGCAAAGAGGCGACCCCCACACTGCATCCTGCGGTCGCTCCCTGCTTCTGTCTCCAGCATTCTCCGTTCAAGGCTCAAAATCACTGCAAGCAAACGCCTGGGAAAAGCTACTTGCAAGGTCCTTAACTGCGCCAAAAATATGTGCAGAAAGTTTTATTATCACAACACATCAGCACCAGGGAACAAAGGGAAAAAGAAAAAAAAATCCCTCCTGGTTCCTCAGCCTAAAAGAGACTATTACAAGTATACATAAAACCATGTGCTTTTAAACTGTATTTGTATATATACAGGTAATTAAAAGCAATAGCACCCAAGCAGCCTCCCAGCAGTGTAATGCCGGGATGGGTTTCCCTTCGCCCTCCCCGGCCGGGCTGCAGCGGAGCAGAGCACCCACGATAGTTGACATTTTATTAACAGCTCCATTAAAAGAAGCGGGAGTGCATCCAAGCAAACAATCCCCAATCAATAGCTGCGCTTAAATTAAGACCTCGGCCGAGCTGGAGAGATGGGGCAGGGCTGAAAGGCAGCCAAAGCTGCAACATCCCTGCCCGGGGGCACGATGCCTGACTCGCATCTCTGCTCCGAGTCAATGAAAAGTTATTAAAAAAATAAAAATAGCCCAGAAACTCACCCCAACATGCCGTGGAGGAATAATCGCTGTGGCAGAGCGGCACGGAGCAGGGGAATGGATGCAGACAGTGTACAAGCACCGGGACAAGATCCTGGTGGCAGCGTTCCCGTGTGTCTCGCTGGGGTCAGAGCTTCACTGCCTGAACTTTAAAGGATGGAGATACCACAGAGGGGTGGCCAGCTGTGAGAGCAATGCTTCAGCTGTCCGCTCTCGACAGAGCATGTCATCCCCTTCACATTGGGAACAGAGGAGGCAGCCGAAGCCAAAGTATTTGCAGCAGCCAGAAAAGCGTCACAAAAGTTTCCCATGGAGTTCTAAGAGCCCCAAACTGCCTTCCTCATGGCGCCAGTTGCTCCTCCAGTCAGTGGTGCCACCTCCCACTTGCAGAGCCACTTCCTGGAGGCAGAGCATGGGAGAGAGCTGCATCTGCCCTCCCTGAGGAGCATTTCATAGAATGGTTTGGGCTGGAAGGGACCTTAAAGACCATCCAGTGCCACCCCCTGCCCTGGGCAGGGACACCTCCCACCAGACCAGGTTGCTCCAAGCCCCGTCCAACCTGGCCTTGAACGCCTCCAGGGATGGGGCAGCCACAGCTTCTCTGGGCAACCTGGGCCAGGGGCTCACCACCCTCACAAAAATTGCCCCAGCAAAATAAATAAACACAACCTCACAGCAGCATCCTGAGGATAAAATCCATACACATTTCTGTACCAAGGCGTTTGGGGATGATGGATGCAGCTGAGTGGCATGGTTTGGGATAGCTGGTTTTGCTCCTTATGTACAGTAGTTGTTACCACCCTATCCTCCATCCTCATGTGCAGCTCAAAATAAAAGGCATTATTAAAAGTTAAAAGTGAACTCCAGCCCTATGAACAATCTCAGGTAGCAACTGGCTAATAGGAACCGTATTTCCAAGCCCTTTATGTCCCTTGTGAGATGACAGGAGGTATAAAGGCATCTGCTCCTCCCTTAGCAGAGCACTACCCAGATGGAATCAAATGGACATTAACCATCACTTAAAAGGGATAGTGACAAGGTAACTAAAAATACTCTTTAGATTATGAAATTTATTACACTTTGCAATACTATCACGGTGCTACAGCACACTGCGTACCCACTCTGGGCCAAAGCTGACTTCATCAACACACCCAGGATTATTTGCTAAAGCAGACCAGGACTAGGGCATTTGAAAGGGCACATGCCCTTGCGAATTACAATTGATTAGCACTCCACCAAATTAAAAGCACAACAAAACAAAAACCTGGATCATTAACTAAATTTGCTGTTAGAGTAAATCAAACTGCACTACATTATGCTGCTGCTTTAGCAAAGAAGAACAGGGATTTCTAAAGAAGCAGCCCACACACACACACAGAGAGCACGCACACTCATTCCACTAGCCCACTGGCGTTCGTTTCATCCTCTTGCTAAAAAGCAGCAAGTCCCAGTTTGCATCTCCAACATTCACTAATCAGCTTCCACTGACTTTGTTCAGCAGAACATTAAATTATTCAAACTTCAGCATTGCTCTTTTAAGCACCGAGCCATCCCTTTCATCTGCCAAGGATGAACAGTTTGGCTGCCAACTAAAGTTAAACAAAGCAACAGGACGATTTTTAGGTAGGCAGAATATAACGGTCCACGATGGATTTTGGCCAAATTGCCAGAAGTGACCCCACTGTGTTTCTAAATTGCCATCTGGTCCCACGAGCAAGAACAGCCCCCTGATCTTCCAGGCCAGAGTAAAATGGATGGCATACAGCCTGCACTTAACTTGCAATTAAATTTTCAGTGGCTAATGAAGCATTAATGCAAACATAAGCACCCATGTTCCTTGTCTTCACAACGAAGAGATGGAGAAGTGCCTCTTAAGAGGGTCTCCAGGGGAAAACCCCATCAGAGGTGGCTTTCAGAGGTATCCTTTCACTGATTTAGATAGGGATGGGGACTGCAGCAGCTGAAGGTGAAAAGGTTGGTTGGTCCGTTGGGGTTGGACCTCTCGTTTTCTTAGCTGGCCATGACAGAGGTTAGCTGTGGCAGGGAGTCCGAGGTGACTGGCTCCAAAGTTAGGCATCTCAAGCTTAAATACTCAAGCACCCAGAAATCCTGGAGGATTACCGGAGTAAACTCTGGATGGACATCAGTCTGATGAAAGTCTGATGCACAGACTACCTTCACGTTCATAATAAATACCTTCTAACACAGCAAAGGTATGCAGCCTACCCATAATGATGTGTTTTCTCTTTCCCGCAATCCCTGCAGACCCTACCTGGTCTGAAGCAGAGCTTTCTGCCCCTCCTGCAGAGATCAGCAGCCACCCCAGAGGTAGCCCAGCTCCAACAGGGGCTTCCCAAACGGAGCCAAAGCTGCTGGGAAGGCCACCACCACCTATGGCTGTCAGCACAGAGGTGCCATGAAACCTGGTTGTCAGCAACACCAGGGGGTCTGAACCAAGCACAAAGGTGCTGATCCAGATGAAGAAAACATTTGGGCTTTTTCCAAGACCAGCACAGGAAGTATTTCTCTTTTTTTTTTTTTGTCATCAGCATCAATGAAGTTGCAGGTTCAGGTGAGAAAAGCCCTCTGGGATGTATTCCCCCATGTTAGAGGTGATGTTTGGAGAGAGACAGGTTTGGGACAATCACTTAATGAACCACACAGCTCGCTTTTGCTTGTACTGACATGGCAGCCACCCAGCCCATCGCATCAAGATTTTAGTACCTGATCGTAACAGAGACATCCCCAGCCTCATAGCACAGCCCGGCACATTAGAAACAGGCTTTTGCTTTGGAAATGAAACAAAAAAAGTATCCCCTTTTCTTCCTTCAGTAGCTTACAAACTGAGAGGTGTATCAAATGGGAACATAATGCTGCCACCAAAACGTTTACTCCCCTGAAAACAATCCTCATGCAGTGGAACCGACGATGTTTTTCAGTAACACTAGAAGACAAGTCAAGGACAGATTAAAAAAAGATGCAGCAGTCTAATTCCCTCCCCCCCACCCCCAGTAGCAAATAACACTTTCAAGCGTAAAATATCACTTCACTAACTTTGTTACACAAAGCACATCTGGGAAGAAACATGTTATCATCATTCAAACCAGAGTAAGTACAAAGCTTTAAGCCTGCGTTATTAGAAGATGGAATCGTAGGTTTGCAAACACCACAATAGACAGAAAGCATTTTTACAGCAAAAACAGTTATATAACACATGCTGAAAGGAATGGTAAATGTATAGAATTCTATATCCTAAATATACGTGGGAACAAAATTGCGAGAATGAGTCCTCGGGACCCTCTGCTTAAGATATGCTCCTGCAAAAGCACCTACTGCCTGGGCTGCCTGGTACTGCCAACTGAGAGGATGAGCCTACCGTGGTTGCCTCATGCTGAAATTCTGCATTTGGAGATGAGTAAAAGTATTTGCATCCCATATCAGCAGTTTTCAGCATGCTGGCAAAGCCTGAGGAGACTAGCCATTGGGTTTAGGTGCTACAGAGGGGCACAGAGGAGACAGGGCCAGTTTGCCAGCAGTATCTCTGCCGTTGATCAAGAAGGTACTGAAATGATCTCTCTAAAGCAATTATTTTTCCCCACTTACTGCGTGAAAGACACCACTGCTCCCTCCCTTGCCCTCTTTGATGGAGATTAGACAGGAGGTCCTGGGGCACTCAGGCTGGTGTCAAACCTCCGAATCCAGAGTCACTTGTTCAAGACCTCTCAACCAGTTCCCTGGCCAAGCCCATCACATGCAGCGTGACTACCAACTCCAGCAACACCTGTGCAAATACGTTTCATGTCAGCCATCTCTTTCCTTCTTGCAAACACCAGCTCTATGCAGTTCATCTGACCTTTCCTTGATGATCAACTGGCTCTAGGTACTATCTCAGGAGAGCAGGTCTCCTATGGAAAGGATTTGGATCCAGCATTGACGTGCAGCATCATCTCCATGTTTGTCACGTAACAGCACATGCTTCACCTCAACCACATGTGCCTGCCAGCTCCATGGCATCATTCACGTGGTTGAACATGAACCATACCCTCAGCATGATTAATCCATCAAAGTCCTAAAGTGTGCAAGCCAAAGATATCCCACCTCTCATGCTATGACAGGGGAAGCTGCAGTTGCATGGCACAGCATGTCCCATGGACCCTTCCTGGATTGTAACACCCATTACACCATCAGCCTGGAGGTCTCTGAGCCCGAGGCAGGAGGGTGGCCACAGACAGCAACTCTGCCTATTGTGGTCTCCAAAACCAGCTCAACAACACTCCCATGGGGTACCCACTATGGTCACAAGGCTAAAGTAACTGGAGAACACATTACCTGGATAAATGAACGTAAGAGTAGAAACAATTTATGATGATCCAATAAAACATTGCATAAAGTCACCCCTCCTGCTTGAGGTAAGAGGGTATTTTTTCCTCCAGCCCTTCCTTTGACAGAGTTATAACACAAACGAGCTCTCAATGCGGTTTGCAGCTGACAGCCCAGAGTGCAATGAGAGCTGCTACAAGGCTGAGGGTGCCCAACTACAGCAGACCTGCTGCCGTAGCTCAAGTCAGTATGAGGTTTCTCCATCCCTCCTTCCTACCCCAGAAGTGTGGAAATACTCCTTTGAGGAAACTTCTGCCCCCTGCACATCTCCAGGCTTTCTCACTCAAGCTGTGCAAGCAAACCAAGGACAAGGGAGCTTTAAACAACCTCAACAAGAAGGATCCTCTGCCCCCATCCATCCTAATTAATCCAAAGGCATCTGCGCAGAGGGCTGCCGTGCTGCCACCCATGAGAAGGTGCCACCAGCCAGCCTAGGAGCTGTGAACACATGCTCAGGGAAGAACCAAGATGTGGCCAGATGTGCCAGCAGTGGAGGAGGCAGCTCAGCACCAGATGAGACACAGGCAGCCTCCCACAGGCACTACACACCCCACAAGGAGCTCAGCATCCCCAAGGAAGCAAGCCATCCCCACCAGCAGCACATGTCCCTGCACACACCACAGAACAGGCTCCGGAGCTCCAGGAGAATCCCTGGAGCCACCCCACCATGGAGGAAAGGGGATTTTTCCCCAGTTGCCCTTGTGAGCTTTTTGGGGCAAAGACTGTGCCCAGTGCAATGTCACCAGAGCAAATTAGAGAACAAAGTGTGGTCACAATGCAAGAAATTACCCAAATATGGAGAAAACTTGATTTGGAGGAAGATGTCCTCCTCACGGACATCTCAGAGCCAGGCAGAGCTCAGCCACTGCACAGCAACGTGCCACACGAGTGTATAAATTCATTGCAGGCAGATGGCTGATTTGACTAAACCAGCCTTAGTTTACACTGGAGCTGATCCATCCGTCCCGTGCCAGAGAGTTATGGCTCATGTCGAATTCAGCTTCACTACACCATAAATTTCAGGAGAGGGAGTCTCAGGAGGGTAACCTTCACTGCTCGGCATATTCCCTCTGCATGAGCGATGGACAGGAGAACAGCAAATGGCTGGAAAGCAGCTGTGCAGGGGACAACGTGCAGAAGGCTATCAAGGATGGAGGGCAGAGGACGTGCCGGCACCCCGAGTTCAACGCAACGGGGAGGGAACATGAGGAAGACACTGCCTTTGGAACGTACCTCTCGCACTATTGCAGAGCTCAGGTTTCGCTTCTGTATCTGCCATTTGCAATTTAAATCACAGCACTCAGCTATGCAAATCCATATTTAAAAGAGGCAAGAGATAAACAAGTGTTACAGAGGCTCTTGTAGAGCATCTTGAAGCTTTGATAGTATATTTTTAAGTTTATGCAAATATGAGAATAAATGATGCGGTGCGTTTGCGTATGAAGGTATGTGTGATGCAGGTCTCGTTTGCACCTCCATTTTCTCACCGTTCCACTGGTTGGATGCTCCATAATGGTTGTGTAAAGGGATTGGTGTATAGACACATGCACAACACAGCTTATAACCAGTAAGTCTTTTTTTTTTTCATTTACAATTATCACTTACAAATATACATGATTTCAATGGCATGCATCCATATGAGTCATTTTTATTCAGTCTCTCTCCCAGCCCTAGTCTAATTTCATTTTCTAGAAATTCGAATAAAAACAGTCCGCTGTTTTCAAGAATGACAGCCGTGGGGGAAAGCCTTCACAAGAAGAAACCTTGTAAGTTTTTCCATATCTTATGAACCACCCCATCACATTCCTGCTGGAAAATCCGGTAGAGATGAGCAATCCCCAGCCTTCAGACACCTGGAAAGGCACAGCTGTATATTGAATCAAAGCGCTCACGCACAATGAACGGCTCCTGCAGCACCCCAAACCCTCTGTCAATACTTTGCACATTGAACAGTTGCTTGGGAGCATTTACCAGCACTTCAGAGTCCTCCCTTAAATTTAGCAGGGAGGACAGGGAAGGGTTGTCCCCTAGAGACACCCCTCATCTCTCCCCACTCCCACCCCTGTTTGGTTTCACAGGTCTGTCTTTATAACTTGTTATCCAAGAAATAAGTAGCAGCCAATATAAGCTTTAGGTAAAAGCCACATTTGGAGGAAAAATTGTGTGCATCAGGGGAAAGAAGGGAAGACTGCATTAGCAGATTATTTTGGGGGTTTTCCCAAAAAAGTTATGTAAGAAGTTGCCATTCTACCCAAGTCAGCCCAAGGAAGACCACAAAGTGGCTCCCACTTGGGTCCGAGTCACAGTTTAGGTTTCATTTCTAAAGCACACGTTCCTTTTTCTGGTATTTTTTTTTTATTTGACTGTGTGTGTGACTGCTTGGGCTCACCATTAATGGCAGCTTTTGTGATACAGCTTCAGAAACAACCCAGGAGAGGCTCCGGCACACCAGGCTCCGGCCATCCCCGAGCCCTCATCCCACCAACAGCCTCCCCCGGGAACACTTTCCATGCCCCGTGCTGACAGCTTCTGGCTAATGTAAGTCCAGGAATGTCTCTGTGTCCCTTACCCACTCCCATTTCCAATATGCCATTCAGGATTCCGATTAAAGTCAAATTTAAAATTATGAAATTTGCTTCCACAGCCTTACCAACACCCCATGGCCAGAGTGCCCATTGCACCCCCAAGCCCGCGTGGCCGGGATAAGCCAGGGATGCACCATGCCATGGCCACAGCTTCGTGGGACAAGCCCCACTCCTCACCCCAGGACACCTAAACAGCAGCTGCCAAACCATATGAGGGCTCAGAAGAAGCAGAAAGAGGTGGCAACATGATAAACACCAGAGATTATCCTGAACATCCTCTTGTTATCCCAGCCAGAAGCAAATGCTGGACCAGCAGATCAATCTGCCCATCAAACCACCCGAAGACATCACACATCGCAAGAGATGACATCATACCTGCATTTCAAATTATAAACCTACTCATTAATCACACAATGTTTTTTAGCGGCGATACAAGTGTTTTAATTATCCTAATGAGGCTGGGAGCCATTTTACAAGATGCACACATTGGTTTTCGTGTTCCTTTGGCTTGGGCTCTGTGCTTTTGAAGTGGAAATTTTGCAGCTCTTGCAAGTTTGCTGTTTCCAGCTCCCCCATCCCCGGGGAGATGCTCTGGGGGAGCACAGAACCTGCTCACAGAGCTGTCAGCACTGGCAAAGTGCTGCCAGAAAGGCCACCGCGTTAATGAGAACAGCAAGTGAGATGGCATCTGCTTTCCACCACATAAAATAAAAAAGAACCACCAAAATCCTACCTTGGAAAAAGCAAGACAGGCTCCCAGTTTCTTAGGGAACCAGTGTCACCCTGCCAGACCACAGGCTGGGGACACATTATATGAGGAAGCCACCTCTGGCTGCATCAAATACCCAAACCCTACCTAGGAGCAGGACAGAGTCTATGGAAAAGCTGATTTCGGAGATTTAAAATATATTTCTGGCCACTAAGATGATGGGCCAGAGCCATTTTTAGCTACAAACCATAACATCCATAAAAATTAACTTTTGTTTCTAGAGGAAACAAAAAAATGCTTGCTGGGCAGGGCAATCGTTTCAATTTATACCATTCTGTATACAGAGAGATTAGATGAGATTACAGGGAGTGTCTGCAGACACACGGAGAGATAACCCAAGGGGACTTGGGAGCGTTTACTCATTCAAACATTAAGCCAGTACCACTTTCTTAGACTGTAGCCATCAAAGCATGTGTTTGTGTACAGGCTGCTGTTAGCTTAGATAAGGTCTGTGACCTCCATAAGTGTAAAAAAAAGGGTCTTTTTCCTGGGTGTGTACTTGTGGTTTCCGATGTATACTGAGAATTTGTGTCTCCCGGACACGTAAGCTGCAGGAATAATATTTAGCAACTGTTATCACAGTGAAAAATAAAACGGAAATCTTAAAACCCCAGCATCTTTAAGTGAAAGGAGTCTGACCTCTAATTGGGCACTGAATACTAAACAAGCATTCCCATCACTGGAGCCTGCCAAGTCAGCACAAGAAGCAAACAGTCATAGCGGCCCAAAACAACTTCTCAGTAGGGTCCAGAACCACCTGCAGAAGGTCCAACCCAACACACACCGGTCAACAGGACCTGGTCAAGGCCCTCATCTTCACAGCATTATGGAAATGCAGGAAAATGCAGGGAAAACGGAGGAACACACACCCCACCACCACCACCACGCTCAACCCCGGGGATGCTGCAGTGGTGGTCCTGCATCGCTGGACCTGCTAGCATGCATGGCAACCTCCCCACTGCCTCCCCAGGAGGATCTCACAGCCCTTCCACCACCATTAATTCAAGCATTACAAAAAGTTAGACGATACCAGCTGCTTCTGTAGCTCTGACAAACATTCACACACCCTAAGTTAGCAGTTATTTGCCTGCTATTATTTTTTATTTATTTGTTGTTCTGGGGAACATTACCACCCTGCAGCGCTGTCTGCTGATGGATAGGTTTATGGCTGTCACCAGCAGTGACAACCGAATGCCTCCAAAACCCAGGAAGAAAGGCAGGAGGTGTTACATGGGAAAGCTAAGCAGAACCAGAAGCGCAGATGCAGCTGTTGGGAGGTTGCTGGGTTTTTTTTTCCCCTCCACAAGTCATTAATGAGCAGCCGGATCCTATGGTGATAAGATGCAGAAGTTAGCGGTTGTATATCCTGAGCAGTGTCGTGGTCCTGCGGCATGTCTGGAGAGTGAGGGGCACCTGCAGCTACCTGGCTGGCTGGGTTCCTGCCCAACCACCACGGCTTATTTATTGGGCTATTAACGAAGCAACAGAGCACACAACCTGGATCAAGCATCCTTTTCATTTTCTGTTCCAGTTTAAAATAAGTGAAAACACCACAGAACGAAGACAGAAGAGCATATCAAACAATATTCCCTACTCTGTGCGGATGAGTGGGGATCTTGAGAAAGCAATTCATGCTTATCTAATTAAAGACAATATTAATATGAAGTTGGAGAGTCTCATCCAAGGCTGCTTGAACCACCCTCCTTCCCCAGACCTCTGACTCTTCAGCTTTGCAGCCGGCTGGGACTGCAGGAGGTTTCGCGTGCTGGGAACGGGTAAGTTCATACCTGCACACATATATCACAGGCTGCAGAGACGCAATTAGAGAAAAAACAAGACTTCCCCACCACGGAAGAGCAGTGCCACCTCTACCACGCTCCCAGCCCAGCATGTTCCTCTAGCAGAAATCAAGAAGTGGGTCTGTTCACATGGGGAAGGGACCTCAGCAGCTTCAGCCTTAATTAGTCATGAATAAAGCACTCCCTACTTCCGGATTTGGCAGCACTGGAGCAGAGTATGGCTATTCCCCAATATTTACTTTACCCACAGCACATAACCAAGTCACCATCTCAGTTTAAAGTGTAACAATTGTTTTAATTGTATTTCTTCCAGCCGTTTAAGTCCTCAGCTCCAAAGGGGAAGGACATATACAGAAGCCCAGAAAAGGGAAATTCTTTTTCCCCTGCTTTTAAAACCCGTGATACCTGACTGCTGTTGTGACCCATAGTCACTGCAGAAGAGGCTGACGCCACACTTATTTACAACCACGATTGAAGTACCACCACATACTTGTGGACCCTCCTCTATCAAACACAAACTGCCAACCCCTGCAGCACCCACACTGAAAAGGAAAACCTGTTCTTCTCCCAGCATGGGCACAGGGGCATGTTTCTAAGCAAGGAAAAGGCTCCACCAGACCCACTTGAAGGGTTAATCCTTGATTCATCGTTAATTACCATATTCCAGTCAGCACCTGTGGTTGTTCACACATTTTTGGTCTCACACCAAAGATCACTGGGTCCAGTTCCAACGTGCAAAGGCCAAGCAGAGCTGGCCAACGTCTCATCTGCCACCGAGAAACAGAGGATGGGAAGGCAACATGCCAAGGGGACATGCGTTACCTGCGTTATCCAGAAAGCTGAATGACAGGTTGGTGTTTTTTTGCTGTTGATATTGTCAGCCATAGCCACTCAATGCAAAATAAATACATGAAATACCCAGAAAAAGATAGGATTATTTTTCCTAAAGGAAAAAAAAACACAGCCTGTTTATAAACCCTAGATATGGAAGAAGTCATCCTCATAAAGCCTTCCTTTTCCTCCAGGTAGCCCCATTTGTATTTCATCTTACTCGAAACAGTGAAAGCTTTGAGCAAATCAATGGTTATGTCAACTCTGAAACGCAGGCAAGCCTTCCCCCTGCTCACTCCCTATGCATGATATAAAAATTTAGTTTTTAATTGCCACCCCTGGCTCTGTACAAATCACAGCCCCTGTGCACACCACAGCAGCTCCCGATGCGAATCACAGACAGCTTAAATCACCTTAAACAGAGACGAGCTATTTAATGGCCCGATACCTCCGTGCTGTTTTCCCCACCAAACCAAACACAGGGTTGCAAAAACTTATTTAGAATGGGCATTATTCAGATATTTAGTCTTAAAGTTATTCACATAGACAGTCTTGCATTTAAATTAAAGTGTTATAGCTATGGAAATGAATAAATGAGATTATGGAGATAAAAAGCAAGGATCCACCACCGTGTTACTCCAGCAGTAGGTACCGAGCGCTGACGGCTCTGGGACAGGGCTGCTCACTCTGACCCAGTCACACCTCGCCCAGCCTTATTTTTTTAATATATCTGTAAAGGGAAAAATAAGTACTAATCTCTTCCACTACTGTAGCCTTCAATGCTAGATACAAAAAAAAAATATAGACAACTGTTTAGTTATTCAGGAGAAGATGGGTGCGCTCAGCATGTATGTTCAGCTCCTAGTGCTGCTGCTGACTGTATGTCAGAGAAATAATTTAATCTCTTTTTGACCCAGTTCTAGAGCTGGGAAAATATTGATTTTTTGGTTCACTTGCCAAACTGGGGGGGGGGGGNAAATGGTATTTGTTGTTACCTATGGGTTTTCGATTTCGTTGAAACATCACCATTTTGGTTCCTCTTACTCAAACTCAAAATATTTATGCTGTTGCACTCCGCTTTAATCTCTTCATTAAATATGAAAAAAAAACAAGCAAAAATATTGAGACACAACAAAAATATTTTAATAAGATATCAACTGAAGGGAACTCCTGCAATTCTCCCAAGTTGTTTCCCCATTTCTCAGCTGCAGCTATAGCCAAGAGCTATTTTGATATGAATGAATTATTCAGGGAAAATAAAACAGTGAGAGCTGAGCCCTGCCCTGATGCCCAGCTCCAAATGAAGACAGCAAAGTTTTCTGAACATTCTCCTAGCTGTTTAGGTTTAATGCCTTTAGGTATATGAACTATGTATTTGTAGTACATAAACTACATTTTTTTTATATATATATACACATTGGTACCATTAAGGATGGCCATCAGACAACAACAACAGGCAGTGGGACTGCTCCACTTCAGTGCTGGAGCAACTACCAGCCTTTCCATAAATATACCAGGCATTTGTTTCACATACCAGCAGTGCGAGACTGTCAACGATCAAACCCCTCAAACAAGCCACTGGGAACCTTTTGATAAATATTCATTATTGTGGCGCTCATCTAAGAGGGAAAACTGCAGAATAATTAGCGCTCCTTGCATGCAAGCTCAGGATGTCAGGCGAGATGTGCAATTATAGTTGGCCATGGCACTCGAGGGGTATTTAATGAGTTTATTTGGTTGAACGTTTGTTATTTTCCGAAGCAGATGTCAACACTTCTATTTCAAGAAAATAATTCCCCCTCCCCGCCCTGCCCCCCCGATTACCAAAATGTCTCCAGTTATTCCATATGCCAGGAGGTGAGCGATTGCCCTGCTGAAAGTTACAGAAATGACTCAAAAAGTGAAGACGGGATGCTGAAAAATGGTATCGGAGCTCCCACCACGCTGCGATATTCAGGAGAAGAGCAGCTCTGGAAAGCCACGGAACCTTGTGGGTGGGAAAACATAAGTTCTGTCACTGGTCATTTAATGTCATAATTACTTTTCACATTGATTAATTGCTCTTCGGTGCTAGAGTTAGAGAGGAACCATGCAAAGCTGCCAGAGTGTTCTTAGCTCTCTTATTGCACAATTATTTCCATGGCAAAAAATAAAAGAAGAAAAAGCATGCAATACCCTAAAACTGTGATGCTCTCCCAGCCACAGGGGCACAGCTCCGGCATCCCCAGGAGCAGGGAGCCCATCCCAACAGGCCAAGCCACACGTGCCCATCCTCTTCTGGAGGCGAGCAGAGTTGTGTGTGTTTAACCACATCGCTGGATGGGCACACTGAATTTAGATGGAGATATAGACTGGAAATCAAGAATAGCCAAACTGGAGAAAGGATTTTATGGGGTCCAGGTGCCCTCCTGAAGGATCCAAGCACCTGAGCTGGGGTAATGCACTTGGCTTTGAGCTTTGCCCACCCGCTCCTCCAGGTACAGCACAGCACTGGGGGGCTGTAACTTTTAGCCCATCCACTGCAGAAGGCTTTTTTACACCCCGCTTGTGCTGGGGACCCACATTTCACTCACCACAGCTATCAGCTCTCCAGTTCACTTGACTTTGCTACTGTTGTATTTCAGAAGCTTCCCCACGTTTCCTCACCTGTGTTGTCCTTTCTGAAATCCATTTACCCTCAAGGAGGATTCAGACAATCCCACTCTGCCAGAGCACTCTCTGCTGTGCCTGCTTTTGCCATCTTCTCTAGATTTTGTTCCTTGCTCCTCCAGTCTTTTTGATTTCCAGCTACTTCCTTTGACCTCAAGCTTTCACCAACTCCATTAAATCTGAGCCGATGCGTTCTGGGGCATGTGATATACTGCACTTCCTGGACAATACTCAACCCATGGGAAGGGCCAGTACATCAAGAGTTCTTGAAAGTAAATTCAAAGTTATTGCTTTTCAAACCCGTAAGAGTCACATTGTCAAGCTCTTCTATGCTATCATGAGAACCATAAGTTTACTTTAAAAGCAACTGAAGGCTCAGATGCTATCTGTGCCACCAGCCTGAGCCTTTCAAAGGGAGCTGACAATCTTGAGGAGAAGAGGGGAAAAAAAAATACTGTTAGTTCTTCAATAAATTCCTCGAAGTTATCACTAGCAATAACTATTCACACTCATTTTTCCTGCCTGGTCTCCAAAACGCTTTGCAAAGAGCATCAGCAACTTCAGAACTGGTGTTCAGGAGGTGGGACACGCACAGAGACATGAAGCCTGCGAGCAGTTCGGAGTCTTCCACCATCCCTGCACCATTTGATAAAACTGTAATGCAACTAATTGAAAAAACTTTTTGGATCTTTCAAAGCCAGAATGGAAACATGCAAAGAACTACAAAAGTGTACTCTGAGAGCATCACTCTGCTTCTTAGGGGTTTTCCATCTCTGACTATAAGATCACCACCTAGAAATACCTTTAAAGGCCTCCACGTTGCATTGGAAATAATCAGAGGATTTCCCAGGTTGCTTCTGACATTAATGTCCTGGAATCTATTTTTTTCTCCCAGAATATGGAGATTTCCTGAAGAATGCAGTCCCATTCAAAAGCCCATGCCATCCAGCATGCTGCATGAGCACTTCTGTCATCTGCTGGAAGAACCAGCATCCGAGTTTGTCATACTTGCGCTGCAACGGGAGGTGGTAGCAGTCATTCTTCTTCCACTCAGCTTCACCTGCTGCTGCAGTCTCTCATAAAACCATTAATATCACGAGAAGGTGGCAGAGAGCGAACTTGCGCTGTTTTTCATAACACAAGAACTAGGAGGCAGCAACGAGATTGTGTGGCTGCTGCTTCACACCATGCAAGAAAATTGTGTAGCTCGCTCTCAGAGAATATTTTGGAGACCAAAAATAGAAAGTCTTTGAAAAGCAGTACAAGATTTGAAGAAGGAAAGGCTCATTTGAGACTCTTAAATATACAGATATGCATGCAACCTGCATTTCAGGAAATCTGTCAGAGGTGGCAGAAGTTAGGACGACACACTGGGAGAAAACCTATTTCCAGAACAGACCTTATTCTCTGTCAGCAGTCATCTGCCACAAGTTCCTGTGAAGGGAAGACAGTGGACATAGCCTGACCGAGGGAGGCCATTCTCACACTCATGCCCTTGTTCAGGGTTAAGGCACAACTTCTGCTCTACCTGTTGCACATTAGCGTGGAAGAGAGCCCCTTGTACAGGTGTGATGTTTCCTGTAAATACATATGAGCAACAACTATAAAAAACCCAAACAACCCAAAGCCATTCAACCTCAACACCTTTCTGCACAGCACTGGGAGAGATGATGCCAACTCATCAGCCACACTAGCTGTTCAACCACCTTCCCAACCTGCCCTGAGCACAAGGGAGGGGAGCAAAGTAGTGGCAACAAGTCTAGATGTCACCTTTGGGTGAGCTCCTCTGGGTCCTGCAACAGATCCAGGCCTGAGAGCCTGGATTTCAGGATGACCTTGAAGGGCTGAGGGTGTCAACCCATAAGAGCTTGCAATCCTGCAAGCCTTTCCATGGATTTATCTCCTCCATGGCCAAAGAAACCCTGCCGAAACAAGCCTGGCCAAGGGAATTAAAGCTTTCCTGTCCTGGAGAAGTAACCCTGTGCTTCCTGCACAACCACCACACACACAACTGCTTCAAATCCAAAGGCAAGTTGTTGACTGGGAAGAGCTAGAGGAGCTTCCGAAGGAGCCTGGCAGGTGGTTTTCCTGCAAGGATCAGGGGTACGGAGCACAACCATGCTGTGTTTAGCCAGCCAAGCATCTCTGGAAATTCAAAGTAACTCCTGCACTCTGTCTGATGATGTGAACCATTTTCCTGTAAAGTCTTGATTATATTCTTTATTTAGCGCTTATGTAACAGGATGGTAATTTTAATATGCTCAGTCTCCCGAGCTTCACAGCCCTGCACTGCGCTCCAGAGCCAGAAACAATGTGCCTTAAAATAATCTTCAATTTGACTTCTTTTTCCTTGCGCGCTCTCTCTCCCCGGAGACTTTCAAAAGGACTTTTCAGAACTGATTTACCTGAAATATGTATGGTTAAGAACTCTTCAACTCACAGCTGCTCTAGTGAGCAATTTCATTCATGTGCTATAAAAAGCCAACGTGCTGAACTAGTTCAACTTTTGCTGTTGCCATTTGCTTAAGCAGCATGATGTCATTCTGCACATTTTTATTCAATTCACACAAAATGAAAGCTATTTCCCTGTGATAAAGCAGCATGTCACACAAACATAATTCCACAATACCTACCTACCATAGCTGGGAACACGGGGAAAAACAATGCGTTTATGTAGTTCTAACACTTCTACCATGCTACATAGCGATGAAGCAATTAATGGCGCACCCTAATGAGATTCTCTCTCGCAGAACTCACTTGACACGTGAAAAGCACAGAGCTGCAAAGCTCCTGCAGTGCCCCACACCCTGAACAAGGGAGTAAGAGACATCGTATGAAGACATTTACAACGCTGAATCCTTCCTAAGTCTTTCACACACTGCACAGAAAATAGAAAACAAGCCAAAGGCTTCCAGCCCTCTTTCCCCTCATCTATAGGCTCCACGCAGAACTCAACCCCATCTGGGGAACCTCCTAAGCCATCCAGCTCACAGCATTACGGCAATAGACCTATAAAATTTATATAATGCAAGAAGCTCCGCTACATTTGCATGGAGCCCTTGCACATGGAGCACCACTCGCTCCTCCCCTTCCCATCACACGCATGCAGGAGATGCAGCCTGGCACGTCACTGCGCAGCCTTCACAGCCGAGGGGCTGCTATAAAAAGATTAAAAAAAAATAAAATATCAAGGGTGCCCTTTGCAGTCAGCAGGTTGAGCCGTACTCTGCCCCCGGGGTACAACCCCCTCTCCATCTTTTGCAGGGCTGGGGCAGGGGGGAAGGGGAAATCTCGCTGCGAAAATACATTTCTACCCCCTCACTGCTTATTTTGAGGAATTAAAGCTGCAGACAAGAAACCTCAGTGCAGACAAGGCCAGGAGGGATATTTTTTAGCAACAGCAGGCACCAGGCAAGACCAGCCCGTAACTGCTCACACCAAAACGTCTCACTGAGCTGTGTGGGCCACCTCGGTCTGCAGCTGCTACGAGCAGGGGAATAAACTCAGCAGGAGGTGGATCCTGCCATCTCGAAGCTATATTACAGCCTTGGACCCACAAGGAATCCCCCAAGACTCCTGCGCTTCCACAGCAGATTCCTCGGAGCGGTATCCCTGTACCAGATCTCTTTCCATGCTGCCTCAAAATCCTTAGGAGATACCACAGCACAGGAGCAGGAGATCAGCATGGCTAGGAAGTGCTCAAGGATGGGTTCCAAGGAACAAAGGGAACTCTAGGGCCCACAGAGGCTGGCAGAAGTTTTGTTTGGATGCAAGTCTCCATGCAAAGCATGGAGTTAGAAGCATAGATGAGGCAATGCTGCCAGATGTCCACAGCTGAGAGAAAGCAAGGTCCCTGGAAAAGCCACACTGCCATCCCCTTTGCTCAGGAAGGGGCAGGCTCCTCCATGGGGCAGCATATGAGCTCTGAACCAGCCCATGAAGGAACCACATCTTGGTGGACACATGGGAAGCTCCAAAAGAAGCTGCTCCACCAGGGTCAGCCTCATGAGCTTCCTCCAGTGCCCATGTGGGGACATGGTCTGACTTCCTCAGCCATCTTCTCCAAACCAACATTCAATCCTATAAATACAGGACAGTGTTACATATATGTCCATATTTGATGGGTGGACTACATGATCTGATAAGTCCCTTCCAACCTAGGCAGTTCTGTGATTCTATGTAACAGTTGTATTACATACATACACACATATATGCTAACCTTATCCCACAGCTCTCGTGTGCTGACTTTTACCTCTATATCCATACATTGATGGACTTTGAGGCACTACCTGGTCACCCGCCAGCATTTTGGGAAGGATCATGTTTCCTAGATACATAAATAACTAGGCAAACCATACGAAAAGCCAGTACCCTTCCTAGCAATATCGCTACTCTTCAGAAGATATATAGCATCTCTCCCACCCCTCAGTCCTTGAAGTAAGGACCAGAGTGGACCACCAAACTTCATGTCTGAAGGCAGGACATCTTCCACAAGACTGTTGGTGCATGTCACAGCACATCCCAGCTGCTCAGCAAGCGTTGTCCCCACTCCATCCCACACTCTCCTCACTTTACTTCTTCCTGCTTTGACAAAAGTATCTGCAAGCAAGTAGAAGATGTTTCCCACTGCCACTGGATTAAGCCAAGCCTTTCAAGGAGAACCTGGTCCTCACCACAGGGCTACACACAATTTTTGCAGTACTCTGCATTGACAGTACAGACAACACGGTATGTAAAGCCGCCGCCTGCTTGCTACTTCACTTAATGTACCGCTTTTTTGCGAGGTATAAAAGACTGCTTTACCTTAGGGCAAGCGTTCAGGTTAGTTAGATGGAAGTCTAAATCTAAATCCCATTAGCAAATAAGAGGATCTACACACAAAAGGGCCCCATGTGGCAGCTGTTGTGTAGCTCTCCCCGCTCTACATCTTCAAGGATACAGTACGAAAAAGGACTACAGCATCTCAAGCCATTTATAACACTTGCAATCAGTTGTACCTGCTGGGATACACTTGCAAAAAAACCCCAACCATCTGAATGACAAATGGGAGCAGGAGTTCCCCTGACTCTGAACGTGGCCTGTTGCTAATGGAGATGAAGGTCCACAGCTGCAGGGCTCTGTGCCGGACACAGTGCCCATCCCTCATCTTCCCAAACTCATTCAGACCACCTCAAATTCAGCGGATGGAGAGCCAGAGGTGCCAAGCCTTGGACCACAGCTCAGACAGGCGGGGAGAACTCAATCAGCAGCTTTGCCAGCAGCTTCTGTATGTTTAATGTGCTTTCACAGCCTGCCCTCCAGGCACCACATACACCACCTCCTGCTCTGCTCTGCACACCCAGCACTGCTCCTCAGGGGTCAGGCTGAGAAGGTTTGGGGTTTTGGTTCTGCTGCAAACTTCACACAAGTAAAGAAATGCTCAGTTGTTTGGTTTTTTTTTCCCCTGTGACTCTTTTCCACATGTAAAGAAGCAAGCAGGGGAGAGCAGGGAAAAGAACTGCAAAGATGCCTTCATTTCGCACAAAAAGCATCCCTCACACTGGGCTGCTTCAGTAACCCCTGGTGGTCTACACAGCCAGGAAAGCACGCACAAGTAATGCTGAGGTGCTGGATCAGGGGACACCTGCAGCCACTTGCTACCATGGGCCCAGTGGTGGGAAAACAGGCTCAGGTACCAGCTCTACAGGAATGCAGAGACAAGGATTTGTATTTTTGCAGTGACCCTATATAAATTCCTCGCTGTCTCTACAGTATATAGGAACATGAACTGCTCATTGTTGGGCATCTGGAAGCGTGTTGGGATCAGAAAGCACAGCCTGCATAAAATGAAGACCTCTCCAAAGGAACAGGAGGGCAAGTTGCACAGCAGACACTATGAGCAGTTATAGCCAGCGGCCTCAGTGGCCACTTGACTTCTCTGCACCTGTAGCATTGCTTGTAAGACACCCATAGCCATCACCGACTCTGCTCTCCAAGGAAGCTGAGGTCCAGGGCTCAGAAACCTCATGTTCCCTTGGGGACGGGTACAGGCTCTTCCCAAGCACAGCCCTGAAATCAGAGCGCTGCTGCAAGGGACAGGGGACACGGGCGCCAGGGCTGAGCGCCCTGCACAGTGCCTCCAGGCAACACCAGGTTTAATTGCAAGGTGAGACCTGTCCCCAGCAATGCAGGGCAGACCTCCGCTGGGTTAGTCAATGTGAATTTACAGGTCACCCAGATAAATAACTGAGCGGGACACCAGCACGAGGCACATTCAGCCATAGGAAGGAAGCTTGAAGCACCGCTCCCCAAGTAAAGTTCTTGCTCCTGGAAGAGACACTCTGTAGGACGCAGTTCTGGACCCCAACGCCTACCCCCTGCGCCACATCCAAATGCCACCTGTATGCTTGGGGTGGATCGGTGGCATAGCTTCCTCCATAGCCTGAAGCTCTTCACTGCAACAGCCCTAATTAATAACAATCCTCAGAGACTCCGAGCTCTCAGCACCTTACATCCGCAAATCTAGGAGTGCTTTCCAAAAGAAGTTAACACCCTGCTTTCTGTTTTCACAAGGGTACTTAGCCTCATCCTTCAAATCTGTCCGACACTTAAATCTCCCTTCAAATAGGCCATAAACTACTTTCTCCCCTTTCACCAGAAGCAACTACCAGTTAATGCCTACACAGCAAAATTCACAGTTCCAGCTTCCCCCGGCGCCTTTTGCTGCTGTATTGCATCGCACGGGGTCTTTGCACAGGTCAGTGCTGATCCCCCTCTCCGAGGGGGTGCAACAGGCTCCGCAAGAGGAGAGGACATGGCAAAAAGTCAGCGCTGCCAATTAATCATGACCCCCCCCAGCTCCCACAGGAACATCACGGCAGGGAGAGATGACCTACACTATGCATAAATGTACCAAGCAAGCTACCAAAGCCAGGGATATCAGAAACATCCCCATGCTGGCACAGGGAGCAAAACCTGCCTGTGATGCTCAGTGTGGTCCTCAGCACCTGAACTCCATAGATATACCCAGCTCAGAGTGGTATGACAAGGTCAAGTACTACCTAGACACATTTCCTTACTCTCAGGAACACAATCATAGAACCACAGATTGCCTTCGGTTGGAAGGGACCTTAAAGACCATAGTTCCAACCCCCTGCCATGGGCTGCTCAATGCAATAACTCAGGGTGTAGTTACACAATTTTTAGAGGGTTATAGTGGGGGGGGACCCATTTTAGGATGCTTCCACCTACATTTTCACTCCTGCTCTGACCTGAGTTCAGCCAGGGCAGCTGCAAGGACCCACTACAGACAAAAATCTCTGAACACACCCAGGTTAAAGATAAAAATCAAAGGATTTCAGCACAGCTGAGCCATAATAAACTCCTACCATGCCTTTGCCTCCAACAGAAGACCCTCACCAGCAATACTGAAGCACAGAAATTGCTGGCAACATTTCTTTTTAATGCAGCACCTATAAATACCTGGTTTTAGTTAAAAGCCAGTTGGGATTTTAAGAGTTTTGCACAAAATGTAGCAACTCTTGCTAAAAGTTTAATCCACCTTCTATAAATAATGCGGGCTAAGGGAAAAATCGCTGATCATCCCTTTATACAGCTGGGGGTATCAGTTTAAGAGCATCCTGTATTTCAGCACAAGGAATGCATCTTTTGTGACATCAGGTATAACGGGAACCACTGTGATATTGCTGCAAATTCAAGCATTCGGTGACTTCTCCCAAAGCTCCCACAAACCCTGGGAGCACAATGATACATCAAGTGTTTGGGTTTTGGTTTTAAAAAGCTGTACCACGCCTGAACCAGCCACACTTACAGGAACGGGGGCACAGGGTGGGAAGGCACTGAGCGTTTTAGGTTTCATGCCCTTGGAGGACACCCTCAGATGAGTAAGAGCGTTCTCCATCTCCGAGAGCCAGCAGTGAGGAACAGACATACAGACAGCACGGTTGAGTAAGCCTCATTTTCCTAGGACAGCAAGCCAATAAATCACTTGGCCGCAACCTGTTAAAACCCAGAGTATTGCTTTTTACACAAACATGAGCATTGCATTGGTTTGTGCCTCCTTTCATATTCACAGGGAGACTGCGATGCTTTCAGGCTCTCCAAGATTCCAACTACCTGAGGGGTTGTTAAAAGATTGCTTTCTTGAAAACTTTCTGGCAACTCTACACCGAGAAACATAACCCCCTGTATCTCCCTTAGAAGTCAGAGGCCTGAACCAGAGGTTTCCAGGTTCCTCTAAACGCCACAGCACTCAGGTCCTGCTGTTCCTCCCACACCTCCCTCCAGCCTAGAAGGCCCCTTCAAGGACCTCCATCAGCCACATTTGAATGGTGCCACCTCCCGTAGTGTCTTCTGCATCACGTTCCTGGCTTGTTGTTGGGTTCAAGCACACCCTTGGGCATGCCTTGTCTCCTGAGAGACTGTTCCCCAAGGGCTGCCCTGCTCCTGGGGACATACAAGTGACCACCTCTGGCCCAAGATCCAGAGCCACCATCTCACCAGGACTCAAATCCAGACACACCTAGACACAGGTATGCCACCCAACCTCCCGCACATTGCTTTGTCCAGCCACCCAGTTTGCTTTGCCCAAATACCCTTTCCAAAATTAAAAGTCTACTGTATGTCCTCAGTCCAACAACCTGAATCATGTGGACATGGGCACACATTCAGGACAAAATCCTGTTTATGGCACAGGAACAGCATGTCTGTTTTATGCCTGGATGCCTTGTTGAGGACTATTTTCCATTCTCCACATCTCCAGTTTAAAGCAGTCCCATGCACTTCTGGCAAGCAGTCGGCACCTCAACCAACTCCAGATGTCCCTTGGACTTTTGATCCCTCCCTTCCCTTTGAAATAAAACCTGTCCAGGCTGTGAGTGTGTCCTCACCATCCATGTGTGATAACAAAAGTTATCTTGTGGTATCTTAAAGGAAGCATTAAATCTCTTTTTTTCCCCAAGGAAGTTGGAGCGAAAGCTTCCTATTTTGTCTGAGATGCTCTCGAAGTGAGCTGCTTCAAAACATTGTCCTTTTTCAGACCCGTTTTGTCCAAATACAGCTGCTCTGCCATTATGTACTCCCTTCTCAAGTCCCCATTCCACCTTTTGCAGGCTCTACACATCATTTTCCCCCCAAAACCCATCAAAAGAAACATATAGTCCAAAACTTCAAGAGCTGTTTTCCTACCATAGGCCATCGCTTTTGTGAGGCAGAGCTCCTTCCTGCAGGGTAAGAGGTCTATGGGATGGTTTCATCATGCATGGCACAGAAGTTTATGTCTGTGCCAAAATGCAGAGCAAAATGAATGAACACAATAGCTCTGAAACCCTTACCCGGGCTGGTACTCAACAGAACCATGCCCAGAGACTAAGAGAGATGAACGTCAAGATTCTTCTTAAAATGAAAACACACAAGCAAACCCCAAGGATGGTTATTTTCTGAACAGATCTCCTAGACCTATTTTAGCTATTGCAGGGATCAGAAGAGAAATATCATGTACTTACCCCTGAAGAACACACACCACAATACCTCAAAGTGTGCAATAAGGCATCTTTACCATTAGGATTATTCGCGTTTCATCATTTCATAACTCTCCAAATGCCTAAAAGCTTAAGTGTTGCTGGTTTTAGGCTGCTTTCCTTATCCTACACAAAGCCCTGACCAGACCACACCAATTTATTACATTATTGTATCACTAAGGCACTAGACTGTTCTAGTCACACACCTAACACTATAACAGGTGCTCAGACGATGGAGAGTAGAAAAAAGTGGGTTTTTTCCCAGGCAAAGGGAATGGATTCTGTTGAATTACAATATCAGCACGTGTCAATAGCAGGTTTCTCCCTTGAAGAGCATGAGAAAGTCTTTCAGTGAGATAACTGGAGCACGTACTCAGCACCAACCACCTGTGACCCGAACCAGACACCCAGACCACTTCCTCGTTTCCCACCTCTCACTCTGCTCAAGTTTGGGAGGATTTGCCCCGTATGTCTTCGATGTACCTAGGAGATAACTCCAAGACAATTCAGAAAGCCATTGCCATCCTCCCCTTTGATTCCCACATCATTTCTCCATAAACCTCATTTTCGCCTCCCTATTTAAAAAGGCAAGAACCTGACAAGCCTTGCAGAGCCTGCTGTAGTTTTCTGACTTTCCAATTTCTTTGGGTTTTTTTTTTTCTTGAAATACATAAAACTGGGAAGTGTTCCACAAGACCTTCTCGAAATTACCCTGAAGCTGGACAACAGCTTACAGTCCACCCTGCTCCATCCCTGTCCTCCTCCCCAGCCGCTGCAGGGATGGGGCCAGCGCAGAAGAGCCGATGGGACTCACACTAAACCAGGCTCCTGATATCAGATCTCCTGCATTCGCCATGCCTTTGTCAGAGGCAAATGATCCTTTAATACTTCTCACAGTAATTAATAATGCCTCTCCTTTTGTTTCTTTTTCCCCTTGAACTAAACACTACCATGACTGCTTCATAAGGACATGCTAATTATTATTATTTACATTGCCTTTATGTAAAAGCTTTTTCCAAGGCTTTATAAAGCCTTGGAAATTCTGCCAGGAGCTGTGATCCCACTGTGACAGGTGATGCACAAACACAGCACAATCCCACCCTAGAGGCTTTGCAGGCCAAGTAAATTTAACTCAAAAAAAAAAAGATTAAAAACAGCTTTAGTTTTCTGCCCCCTGCTAAAGCTCTGTATTTCCTTGGCACATTTCTTCTCTCCCTTCATTTCCATCTCTCCCCTCATCTTCCCACCCTACATAGTCCCCCAGCGACCTTTGCATCACACCCTCCAAATGGCTTTTAAATTGGGAAACCGGCCTCCTCCTTCCAGACCTTGAGAGCTTTAATACTCTGGGAACCTGGTGTTTCCCCTGCACAGGGACACCCCAGAGCAGACACCTCCGAGGGAGCATCCGCAGACAGACACGAATTACGGTCCGTACACAGACAAAATAGTCTACCCGAGCTGGTCCATACCAGGCTTGTACAGCTTGGCAGAGTTTTCCTCTAAACTCCCGCACTTTAGGTAAGTTTTATTAACGTTTTAATGTGTAATAACACAGTCTTACGATTATGAAGTTAATGACACAGCCATACTCTTAAGTGGAAAAATGCATTTCCTGCTCCAAGTGCACAGCTGTAAACTTGAGATTTTAATTGAGAAAAATCAAGCCTAAGAGCATCTTAATTCCGCATATGATTTTGTTCTTACTCCACGGTAATCTCAAAATAGTTAAAACTAGAAACTTTTCTAGCACTACACACAACGGCATCTCTCAGCAGCGCAGGAGATGGGATCCTTTGGGGATATTTGAGGCGTCTTGCACAGCGAGGGAGCAGCACCCCAGCTCCCTGCACTGGGGCAGGCAAACAGCAAACTCCACAGGCTGCAGAGGTTAAACTTCCGACAGAGAGAACATGGAAAAGGTCCCAAGTGGTTTATCAAAGATGGGATCTGAGAGAGAGAAGGCAAAGACAAGAAGAGACGGACACAGGAATAAGGTCTTGCTAAAATAACACTGGGAAGCACCACTACAGGTGGCTCCAGGCTCCCCTCATCCCCATCACATCAACACCGAGCTCCGCCTGGGCTCAGCATGAAGCCCAGGAGCCGAGCAGTGTCACACAGCTGGACCACAGCTGGCAGGCACCGCACACATCCTCCGCAAGACACGGCTACCTCCTCAATAACCCAATCATGAGACACACACATAAGGATTAGCCAGGGCAAACCTTATATTCCAGTGCACAACAGCTTCTCTAGGCAACATCTTATATTTAACAACATCAGGGAGCCAAGGGCTGAAACTTCAAGAGCTATAATAAATTGCTTCTAAAAGCCCCACAAGATCATCCTCATCATCCAGCTATTACACATCTGATTTGCTCCACCAGCAAAATTATATACTTTTAATATGACTGAACCAGGCAGGTTCTCTCACACACCTGATTTTCGTGACCAAATATTATTGCTGCAGGTGTAACTGGCAAATTTAAGCATGGAAAGGGAACATCCAAAACCAGAGATATGTTCCTGGAAGGCAGTGACCCAAAAGCTGGGGAGTACAGTGTCACCCTTGGGGACAGCCCTCGCCACCAAGGCACGTGCCATGCAGACAGTCATACAGCACCAGTACGAGCGTTGCTGAGACCTCCTTGATTTGGGAACATGTTAAACTATGGCCCTGCAGGCAGCAGAAGTCCAGTTCTGTTTTAGAGACCCTAGGTCCTTCTTGTGCATCAACCCTTCCAAGAGGGACATGGCACAAACTCTACAACAGAGAGGCCAGAAACACACAACTGCCATCCTCAGAAGGACCGGTCCCAGCAGCTAACATCACTCAGGAAAAAAAAGCCAAGGCTTTATTCAATATTCTTCCGTATGGCGCTTTATAAGTTAATAACCGCGGAACAAGCAGCCAAGTGCTGTACATTCGCTATCCAAAGGATGCGAGAAAGGAAGGAGCACGTATTCCTTCCTGCAATAGCAAAGCCACTGGTGAGTCAGTAGAGGTTTATGAAATAGAGACCACCTTGGCTAAGGAATCACATGTACAAACAAAGCATCTGGTGGGGTTCGTCCACATTATGATTATGGAATTGATTCCTTAACGTGCAGCCCTCGGCTCCCATTGCCCTTCCTGGCAATGGCACAAGCAGCACAGCCCCCCGCGATGAGCTGGCTTTTAGCCAGGCTTCCTGCAGCCAGACCCCTTGGGATTCACGCTGTGAGCACATCTGGGCACGTACAAGTACACCCAGTTTGACAGAGACATCTGTATTCCAGAGTCATGTTAGGAAGCCCAGTGATAGCAGAGAGCAGCACAAAGCCGAGCAGCCACAGATTTCCCATTAAGAAACAAAAATGTAAGAGAAGAATTCCACTACAACAGATAAATAATGAAATAATTCTAGAAATGTGTGACTTTTGCAGCAGAATGCCAATTTGCTGAGCCCCGGTGCGAGCAAAGCACTTCCCCATTCATCACACTAGTAGGTTTACTCTTCTTTTATGGATTTCCCTACCTGGCTGGCTCACTTTTCCCCCCCACTGGCACAAGCTATCTTGCTAACCTTCCCCCCCAACCTAGGAATGACCACCAAATGGGACTACCTGGCAGCAGTAGGAGCCACAGGCCACCCACCAGTACCCACACACCCACCACAGCCACACAGTCAAAGTGTCCCTCAACAACCACATCCTAAGGTGGCCCCACAGCACTGTTTTCTTCGGAGGGGGCACAGCCAGAAAGCATGCTCACTTGGAGACTCACTTTGCAGTGAGCCTTACTCAAAAAATACGTAACAGCATGTGGTTAAAATTAGTTTGCCAGGGCAATTTTAGCCATAATGTTTTGATAGCATGAGAAATAAAGTAGGATTTTCCAGTTCTTGTCATCCTGTGCCACAGTAGAAATCATGCTAATACCTGTTCTTCCATTCCTTTTTCTTGATCTCCCCATGGCAATGGGGACATTAACCATTGTCCTGGTTTGAGGACTAAACCACAACACCTGTATTTGCTGGCTTTAGAGAAAACAAAGGTGAAGAAAATGGAAAAGCAGGACTGTTCTTGTAGGGACTTCAGTTCCTTTTGGGCCAGTGCTCATGGAGAATCACAGGATGGTTGAGGCTGGAAGGAACCTCTGGAGGTTCATCTGGTCCAACCCACCTGCTCAAGTAGGGCCACCTAGAGCCAGAAGCCCAGGGCCATGTCCAGATACCTTTTGAGTATCTCCAAAGATGAAGATGTCACAACCTCTCTGAGCAACCTGTAGAAGTTTTTACAGACTTTTAAAGGCTTTTCTGTGCTGAATTCTCCCTCTTAGTGGCACTGGAATAGTTAAAGTAGTTTTAACCCCTTTTTAAACACAAGACCCTAAAACCAAACCAGCTTTAAATAGGGACAATGACAGACAGGTTCCCCTCTCGACATATTTCACAGCACAGCCAATTTGTGGAGCAGGTTTTCAACACCAATCCTAACTACTGTTGCAATTTAATTTATTCCTGTATTAGCTACAGCTGTGCAACTCTCAATGGTGGAGCACTGCTGACCCACAGATTAATCTTCAGCTGTCCTCATTACCGCTCGTTCCCATCTGCTTCATTTCTGCCTGCCTGGATATGCACTTCCCCCCCCGGCTGGAGAAACCGAGACACCAACCAACGAAGGTCAGCGCTGCTCCAAGAGGTTACACGAACTGGGGACAGCCATCATCCGGTTTAACGCACTTGGACCATTCAAAGATTACGGACCACCAAGACACCAGCATTTGATGGAAGCCCAGCAAGGCTGCTCAATCCCACTGGGCAGCATTAGTAACAGGATATATCAGTAGCAGAGATCATATAAATCATTGCAAGGGCTGAATCACAGCCCCACAGTTCAGGCATTTCCCTCTCCCATTCACAACAGTTGCATTTCCAGCACACAGTTGCTCCCCAACACCTTCTCTGGAGCCACCATCTGCCACACCAGCGCCGTCGTGCTTCGTACCCAGAGTGAAAAAGGAAGGCTGGGCTCCTGCCTTGGAGGAGAGATGTCATCTACAAATACCAGCTGCCAGCACTGACAGCTCCCGCAGCAGCTTCCCAGCACAGGCTGAGCTCCTCCATAGCCACTTTTGCCCGTGATGGAGAGAGTGCTTCCACACCAATAGCAACGTAGAGGTGAGAAACCCTGCTCACCCATGGCATTGGTACTGGAGAGACTTTGGGCTCAGAGCTATGTTTCCTCCCATGCACTATCCACGCTGCATTTTTAACCAGCGGTTAGGGAAAAGTGGGCAGAAAGCAGCCAAGCCCAGAGCTCTGAACTTCCACCAGCCCTGGAAGATGCCAGGAGTGCTGGTCATGGCAGCCGGCAAGGCAGCTCCGCACTGTCCACACATTTGTCCATTGCTTTGACCCAGGGCCATTAATAAAGAGAATGATACCAGGGCAAGATGCTGATTTTTGTTTATAGGAAGTCTGGAGTCACTCAGACAGAAGTATTATTCATCTGATGCACAACAGCAGTGCCCAGAGGTCTCAGCCCTCTTCCACCCTCCTCTTGGCTGACTCACTGCACTTAGGTGGCTTCAAGGTTTCCTCTCCGTACCCTCCTGTGCCAAGACAAAACTCAGGTCTCCTATGGGATGCAAACCAGCAGGGCTCACTTCCGCAAGAGCAACTTGCCTACAGTAGAGTCTCTGAACGCAAATACAGCCATTTCATGGCAATGCACTTCAGTAAAACCTCTCCCCCCTTGAAGAGGTGGCACTGCATGAGGGAGCAGATGAGCTTTGGTCCCACCTAGAAGAGTATCACAGGCAGGAGTGGGGAACTGAACTCTGGTAAGAGAAGGCCATTGTGCATCTTCCTCACTCCCAGCTACAAGGGCTTTTGCTGCAGACAGTGAACGGGACATTTTTGCCCCAAGACAACCATACAAAAGCTCCAGAGGTTGGAGCTGCAAGTCTTTTAAATGCAAATCCTGTTTGCCATGTGAACACTGGGTCACTTTTGCAACACCTGGGTTGGTCAAGAAGACTATACTTGCCTTCATGGATCAATCTCCCATTTCAATAAGCCTGGCTACCAGCCCATCATGGACGAGTCACTGGAGTGAAGGAACCTGCCAGCTAAGCTTCAAGTACTTCTTAGCCACATCAGTCAGCCAAGAGGATGAAGGTCTTCAGAAACAGCAGTACCCACATCTAAATATCACCCTGTTGTGTTTCCACACTTGGTGTTCCCCAGCTTTGTTCCAGGGTTCACCAGACAGCTTATCTCATACTGGGGCAAGACAATGCTGTCCATAGGTAGCAGAACACCCAGTTTTCTGGTTTCCCTATCCATATTCACTATTACCCGAACAGCTCAGGCAGAACACATGGCACAGTTTCTCCAGAACATCAGCTGCAAAAGGAACATGAAGAACTACCTAGGAGTGAAGGATTTCAGACCTTGGCTGGTGAGCATAGAAAGACTCACACCTATTCTTTAGTTAAACACAGATTTCTCATGCTTGCCCTAATGCTATGCATCACTCCCATAACTTATCATAATCCTTAAAGCAAAAATACCCAGAAACTCCACTCCCTTCTCTCTGACTCATCACACCACGAGGAGAAGGCTCTCAGGGGGCTCCTACACGAGTGCTGGGGGAATAGAAAAGCCCATTAGTGAAATCCCATCAGACTTTGTTGGATGGGAGTTTAGTTGCAGGGTATTGGTATTACACTTATAAAATCCCCTGAAGTTTGAGGGCTCTACTTGCTTGAGTAGAGAGTAGCTGTGGGCAACAAAACGCTCTCTTTATGAGAATATTTAGCCACGACAGTAAAATTTCTTTTTTTTTTAGGTGCCTGCGGTAAAGTTAAGCTTTCCTATAAGGCATAACATATACATTAATTAAACTAACTAGAAAATCTGAGAGCTTCTGCCTCAGATGAGCACTCTCATAGCTTATTAGTGAAAAGCTCTTCAACTTGGTTGACCGCAGATTACAAAGCGGATCTTCTGTTTGTATGGAAATACGCACTTGCCCGAGAGCAGGCACTGGCCGAACATTCACAGCATTGATACCAACACCAGTTAAGTCACGCCCTGTGAATATGGAAAAGGATTATTCTTACACATTAATCGTTTCAGCCTTGTTTTCTGCTGACACAGACATCCCAGCTTCTACATGGGAAAGGACACCTCAAACAATTCTTCATCCCCATCTCCATTAGCATTTACAGTCCCACACAATGGATTAGCTGATAACCAATTAATTGGCATGGCAATACAACAGGACACTACAGGCTAGACAAAACCCAGCTGGCATCATGAGCTGGGCCTGACCTCTAGCCACAAAGAACAACAAGTAGTTACAACAGCCTTGCTCATGGAAAATAGATCACTCCAAATGTCAGTACAACAGAAGCCGATGGCACACGTACAATCGTATTATAAGAGGAGAAATTACTGAAAGGGGACAGGTTTTCTTGTATATGATCAGAGATCAGCTCATTTCTCATTGACCTGAGACTCGGGACACAACATACCAGGCATGGCTCGCTGCTATGTAAGTTCAAGTAGGACATTTTTCCCCCCCTCTCCTCCCACAAAGCCTTTTTCCAGAGAAAAAAAAAAAAAAGGTAAAATCCAAAACCTGACATATTCCACAAGTTCCTGACAGCATTTTTGAATAACTGAAAAACATGTAGATGTTTTGACTTTTCTTAAGTGAAACAGTTCAATTTTTCATTTTGAAATCCCTGTTTGAAAATCCCCTTCTGTTTTATATTAAAGCACTCAGGGAGGTAAAAAAAAAAAAAACAAAACAAAAAACAACCAAACACCAATAAAAAAACCACCAACCTCAAAACAGAATAACCCCCAGCACATTTCCACTTTGTCAAAACACTCTGACCGCCTGGGATAGCTCCTGCAACTCTTAGAAGTTGCTGCTTATCCAAAAAAAAAACCCCCCATATCTCCTTTTGCCCCAGGTCCAATCCCAGTGAACTTAGACCAGGCACATCCCAGGCGCTCTCCTTAAAGCCTCATTTTTCTCTCTTCCTCCCCAGGATTCAGCCAAACACCACACAAGATAACCTGGAGAAGCACATAGCAGATCAGGCACAGATGCAGCACTGGGACCAGAGCATCCCTACAGACCCCTCTTCAAAAGCCCACGGAAGAACCGAGCACCACAACAAAGAAGCCACCTCCCTGACCACATTTTAATTTGATTATACAGCACATATAAGAAAGCACTGACTTCCCCCCCACACCTTTTCCTTCCCCCCTCCAGGCAAATGAGTCATTTTAATGAAAGAAGAGGAAAAAAAACAACTCACATTTGGAAGAGGAGAGTAACTGAAGCACCACAGATTTGCCAACTGACTTCAAGGCTGCTCACAGCCCCTTTGGGAAGCAAAGCAAGCTGCCAGCCTGGCCTTGCTTTAAGTAATATCAGAATTAATTCCAGCTGTGTGGCTGCACATGTGCCCCTTGTAACGAGCTCAGCAACTGGCTTTGTATTGGCAGCCTCGGGGATGTGCCGGAGAAAAAGTGAGGCTGCGCTCAATTTTGGGGGGAGGTTGCAGGAAAGTGGCTGATTGACAAAGTTCCCTTTTGCGCTCTTTGGCAGCAATGTGGGGAAAAAGCGAAAAAGAAAAAAATAACTGGGGGAGTGGGGAAAAGCTCTGGCTGGCAACTGAACGAAGGAGCGGTGTGAATGGCAGCTGGGTGCATGGGATGCCGGCAGCTGCACAGAATCCTGCTGTTTCCCTCCTGTCTGCATCTTACCCCCCTGCCAGAGGAGGTCCAGCACCAGGCTCACAAGGGAAGGAGGACTTTGCCCCATCATTTGAGGAGACTGAATTCTGGGGCAAAACTTGCGCTAAAACAGCTACTGTGGCAACGCTCCCTGGTTGCTCTGACCCTTGCAGGATAACACTGCCAAGACCACTTTATCGCTTTATATTCCATCAATATAGTGCCAAGCAAAAAGGGGAAAAAAAAAAAAAGCAAGCACTCCAACACCCAGAAAAGCAGAGTAACTCCACCTTCAGGAAAAACAGCTACTAATCAGGTGGGCAGTCCGATGCCTTCAGCTCCTTCCACCAGGAAATATTCATTTATTTGCTAATTCATAATCCGGGTCCCCGAGCCCTAAACTGTAATGACCTTCACGTTTTTAGCTCAGGGCGAAGCTGGTGGCATGCCCAGGATGGGCGGTGACACAATGGAAGCGGATGGTTTGGTAGAGGATGGGATGCAGCGCGGGGATGCACTGGGGGCACGGGAGGGAGCCACCACCATCCTCTTCCTCTTCTCTCCTTTCTCCTGCCCCTCAATCACACACTTCTCCCCTTTCCAGCACAAGAGAGCAGGCAGATTGCACAACTGGGATGGTAAAGATCCTTTTTTTTTGACTCTCGAGGAAATCCTGGAGTTTCTCGAGTATCCAGGTACTTTTTTTTATTAAATACTATTGTTAACAATGCAAATAATTTTCATAGAAAAGAGGTCACATTTACAAGAAAAGAGCTATTAAGGCAGGAGCGGCTGGATAAAGCGTGTGCGTTGTTGTTATAAACATTATCTCAATGGCTTTTTATTTAATCAGTTCATCAGATTGGCTCATCCTTCTCCGAACGGTTGGGTTAGTCTAATTACAGAATGCAAATCACCCCAGTTCTCTCCACCGCGTTACTCCCACCGAGCACATTTCAACAGCCAGCTCTTGTTCCAGCACCCATCACACTGCGAGCATATTCACAAGGATTTTTAGTTTCACAGCAGTACACTAAGATGCCAGATATTCAAAGGAACAACCTGCAGCCAAAATATCCCCACGTTCACTCAGGCGAAGACCTTCTTCCTGCAGGACGCCCCTGAGCTGCCCTGAGATGTGCCATCTCCATCGGGTTCATCCCACCTCAACCAGTCCCAGCGTGGTGAACTGGGAATGCAAACCAGAATTTTCTTTCCAAGCATGAGGCAAGAGTCAAAGCATCAGTCTGGTCATGTTCCCCTGTGCTCAGAGGAGGGTCTCCTCTTCCTCAGGGAGATGCTCAGAGCACTGTGCCACTCTGGGGAAGGGGACAATATAGAGACGTGGTCCAGGAACACAGAGAATGGATGGGGAAAGCCAAAAAGCAGGACAGGCTGGAGAAATGGGCTGACAAAAAACTCCTGAATTTCATTACGGACAAACGCAAGGTCCTGCAGCTGGGAGAGAACCCCATGCAATGAGACACGCTGAGAAAGTGTCTCTACAGAGAAGGGTTTGGTACGCTCCTGCAGGGATGAAAACCAGCCGCGTCCTGGGCTGTATTATCAACAGCACAGGCAGAAAGTGGAGGGACGTGGAGCCCGGAGAAGAGAAGGTGAAGACACTAATTGGTATCATCACAGGGGAGATGGTGGAGATGCTAAAAGCCGTAAGAGGCTCCCAGTAAGCAGCATACAGATGGCACATATCCTCCTGTCCTCACAGGCCATCTCTGCCAGCGATGGAGAAGCACCCACGCTGGTCAGTGGCTGTGGGCCCTTGATCCCATCTTCTCCTCCTTTCTCATGCAAAGAGTTACCTACAGACGTATTTCGTGCACTGAACTCTGAAGGGTACATGGTGTTTTAATCATGTAATGTATTAATAACATAATTAAAGCCCAGACCTTTTGCTAAGTAACATATATTTCTCTGATCACTGCTTTGATATATTAAAAATAGATTAACTGCTTTCTAGAGTTTAAGGCCAGGAGAGACCATGGGTCTCATCCGTGTTGACCTCCCACAAATCCATGAGCCAGAGATTTCCCTCAGCCATCCCTACCTGTGTCGAGCTCGCCAATTCAAGAAGCAACATTTGCTTGTATATCAAAGATGTTTGACACCAGGGAGTCCAGCACATCTCTCGGTGAGCTGCTCCAACAGCTAATTACCCCAGCTGTTAAAAAAATCTCACCCTTGTGTCCACTGTGGGCTTTGGTAACTTCAAATCATAGAATCATAGGATCATCTAGGTTGGAAGGGACCTTTCAGATCATCGAGTCCAACCATTAACCCAACACTGCCAAACCCACCACTAACCCATGTCCCTCAGCACCACGTCTGCCTGGCTTTAAAATACCTCCAGGGATGGCGACTCCACCACTGCCCTGGGCAGCCTCTTCCAGTGTTTGACAACCCTTTCAGTGAAGAAATTTTTCCTAATATCCATCCTAAACCTCCCCTGGCGCAACTTGAGGCTGTTTCCTCTTGTCCTATCACCTGTTACTTGGCAGAAGAGACGGACCTCAACCTCTCTTCAAATGATTGCTGTTGGCTCCTGTAACACCTTAGGTGGCTGCTTGGAGGTAGTTCTTCACCATTGCCTGTCTCTTCCTTCCTGAGATAATTATAATATATATTTATCTCCCTTCTCAACTACCTCAGTCAGTCTTAACCACCTTAGCGCATGGAGCTCCTCTACTCCCCCCTCACAGGACCTTTTCAGGTCTTCCTCCTCTTCAGGTCAGGTTTTCCAGATGACAAACCTCCCTAGTACCCAAATATGCTGGCAACAAGCAATGGGGACAAACAGACTTCAAAATCAAGCTAAATGCTGCCAAGAGTGATATGGGCTTGTAAGGATGTTCAAGGCAACCTCTTGGTCCTTCAACTTTTCATGGATGCAAGAAGCACTCATGGAAGGAGGTATCTCCCAGGCTGGGCCACCGGCTCCCAAGAAGCTACCATGTCTTGAAAGAAAGTCCTCCTGCCAGAAGAGTCGGGCTTCAAAATCTGTCTGAGAATAGCAAACCGACTTCCCTCCATTTTCAGCTATATTTAGTGAGGCTGTTATTTATGGAGATGGCAGGAAATAATTCAGCCAGATCCAGACATAACGTGAAATTGGAAAGAGGGTCTATAAAAAGATAAATCGAGGGACCTAACGGGGAACCAGTCGTGGGGACTCGGCATGGCTACGAGGGAGGGGTGGGTCTTCCAGACAGCGATGGAGCGGCAGCATGGCAACACCAAACGCCTGCACTGGGTCAGACCTGGGTGGTGGGGACCCACGGAGCTGCCTTCCCTTGGATAGCCGCTCTCAAAAACCCCTTTCCCTAAAAAAAGTCTTTTCCAGGTTTCAGAAACATGGTTTAAGAAACAGCTCATGGCCCTGAGACCATGGGAGTCGGGGAGAGCGATGGCACTGGCAGGGGGAGGCAGGGAGCATCCTCCCCGATGGCATTTGCTTCCTGCGTGGCCACGGCTGGGTGTCTCCCATCCGAAAGGGGATTTTGCACTGGAGAAGGAATATACTGCAGAAGACCCAGTGCCCTACGAGAGTATACATATATATATACACACGCACATATAGGCTGGCACTGCCATGCATGCAGGGAGCGGATCAGCCCTTCACCAAAGGAGGTCCCAGAAAATATTTGAGAAGAGAAGCAGACAGAACTGAGCTTTAACCATTCATCTGTTTCCTTCCTCCCCAGCACTTCATCTGACTAGTTCTAATTAAACGGGATTCTACTCTTCTGAGCTAGGAGAGCTTTTCTTTTATTTGTTTAAAGACTGTTTCCTCGCCACCAGATTTCCTCCAAATCTCCCTCACGCAGAGTCAAAGGCAACATTTTGACCAGAGATGCAGAGAGCATCAGCAGCTCCGGGGAGGACGGGACATGATGCGGCCGGGTCCAGCAGAGCACGGAGGCAACTCACTGCATGCCAGGAGACCATGCTGCCACACACATCCTGGGACGTGCGAAACCTGATGGAAGCTTCTGCATGGACGCTGCAGAGCTGGAGTTGTGTTTAATCTCCCTTGCTGATCTTCTCCCACGCATTTACTATTGAGCAAGTTTACAGTTTGACTCCGTTTGCACCCCTCGACCCCAAACTGTCGCACCCCAGAGCAAAACCAGCCCCCCGCATGCACAGCCTGGCCCTCCTGGACATCAGGATCCCCGGCTCCTGCGATGCCGGCTGCTGCACAGCCCCTTACCTGTGCCACAACTCAGAACCGAGGGACAGCAGAGTCGATCCCGATGGCTCGGCTGTCCCTCGGAGGCAGGACGGCTCCTTCCCCACCTCCGCACGCTCCCAGGTTTAGTTGCCGAAGCCCAGGCTCATCTCAGAACACGGCCAAAATCCCAGTGTCAACATCTGCGGCGTGTGAGGGAGGAGATCCCTCTCCGGGGCTCAAGCTCTCAAGGAGCCGTTGGCTCCTGCGAAACCTCCTGGAGCGGGCGGCGGAGGAGCTCACAGCCGCCCCGAGCCCCCAGCCCCCGCGGCACCATGTAATTCCTCCCCTGTTCCCGGGGGCCGCTGCGCTTCCCTCGCACAACATCCCGAACTGTGCGGGGTGAAACAAGCCCCACACAAACGCCCATGTTCACACCCGGACAAGACACGGAAACACCCTCCATCCCCGCGCTGCCGCAGTGACATCTGGGGCCAGTGATCCGGAGGCCGCCCTGGCCAGCAGAAACCAGCAACTGGCCTTTCTGATGGGCAAAACACTCTTGCTCTGAGTATTTTGGGGGTTCTTTTCTCCTCCCTCCCTTCTTTCATCTTTATCGTCCAGGGCAAGCATTAGGGAAAGGCCAAGGTCAGCAGCGGCACACAGACACTCCCAGCTCCGATGCCAGCAGTCATTAATCCCCCCCGCGGAGCTGAGCGTACCACAAAATAATCGTCATTGTTACAAAGAGGCAGCCGGAGGCGACGGAAGATCTTTCCCGACACTGCGTGACCCTGCTCCACCTCTCCAGGGATACAAAGCACTTCCCCAGACCCCAATCAAGCTGCCAGCTCCGGCTTTTGGGTTCCCCGTTTCCAAACCTGCTCCTTTCTAAAACATGCGACGGCAATAAAAATTAAGGCCGTTGGATAACATTTTATGCTCAGCACGAGGAACAAGAACAATCTCTCTCTGACATTTAATACTATAAATACCTATGCTTCCACATACGCGCTTTCCAGCAACAAAATTCCCGGGCATTCCCTTAGCTACGGTGGCTTCTCCCAACACTTTGCAGCCTCAGGAGCAGAGCCTCGGCATGTCTGAGCACGGTGGATGCTCCTTACATTTGTGATCGCTGGCTCTCCAGCAGCACTTAGAGCCATCCTAATGTTATCCGCATCTGCAGGTGGGATGTTGAGCACTTTTCCGTGTAGGAGTCGGTATAAAGCACAGTGGGGGGGTGCACAGAGGGATGACTATCGCACACACGCGCTTTTCCCCAGCACACACCTGGTTTTTACAGATGTGAAAAACTTGCCCTCAGCAGCTGCCCTGCTTGTTTCCAGCTGAACTCATGGGAAAATAACTATAAAGCTCTGCAAGGAGCGGGTAAAACACGCAAGACATGGCCCTGGGGAAACCGTGCTGCAGAAGGGGCTGCTCCCGGTGCTGGAGGGGGGCTGCACCCCCATGTACAACACCCCCATGGGTGCAGCAGCACCTCTACCAGTGGGTACCGCAGCTGCTCCCAGTTACTTTGGGAACTTGTGTATTTGGGAAACAGTTCCCAGCTCCAGCTCTGACACCGGAGCGATCGCTCCCCGCAGCCCCCCTGTGCTCCCCGGGCATCCCTCCGGCCCCCACCCAGCAGGCGGTGCCAGCTCTGCAGGCTCATTCCCAGCCGTTCACTCCCTGCTCCACAGGGCACAAGGTGAGACCCCAGGGACATGATGCACCTCAGCACCCGAACCCCAGGTCCCCAGCGAGCCCCCCCCCTGGTTTGGCACCAGGGAAACAGGCATGGAAATCTGCTCTCCGCTCTCACAAAACTCCCACATTTTGATGAGCTGCAGCTTATCTGCTTAAAAACGCTCCGTGCCCACGTCGGCCTTCTCATTTAGCCATTTCTTCGCTGGTAACTTGAAGTTCGGTGAAAGGATAACGATCATGTTCTGAATACCTACATTTTCTGCTTTATTAACAGTGCAAGCCATGCATAATTTAAAGAGGAGGAAAAGTGCATACAGCACTTGAGTTTTTTTCTAGATTATTTCGCCAACAAAACAAGCTGGGCAAAGCAGAGAGATGGAATTGGACATCTCGCCGGAGATTTTAGCAGCTCTGCTCTCCCCCATCCCCTGAAGATGCAGCACGGCGCAGGGGATGGTGGGCACCGGCCCTGGCTCCATCACTGACCTGCTCTTGGGAAACTGTCCCCGGTGTCGGTGCCTCAGTTCCCTCTTAGGTTCAGCTGTACGAGCCACCGACTTTTTAATCGCAGCTTTACTATTCAGAAGCACCGGAGGAAAGTTAACAGTGAATGTGCAGCCAGACATCACGGGACATTAATCTGCTTTTTGTATTAATTAGGAATAAGCAAATGTGGAACATTTATTTTCCATTTAAAGGCACCCAAACATGTCTGGAGTGCTGCTGCTCTGGGTGGACGTGCATGCTGCCATGCCAGGCGCTGTGCCGGCACAGGGCAGAGCCGAGCGGTCCCTCTCTTCGCATCCCGCAGCGTGAGAGCCGAGCATCGGCGGGGGCAGTGCCGGAGAGCAGGCAGGTGGAGCTCGGGCAGTGCACATCCCGAGCCAGACCCCGTCCCGCGGACACACGTCCTCCTGCGGGTGAGACACAGCCTCGACGGGAGGCAGCGGGGAGAAGCCGGAGTGGCAGACGGCACCTGAAGGATGTGACCTGCAAAGCGGCAAGTTCTCCGTGCGGGGCTGGAGAGGGCAGCAAGGCTCGGGGACGACGGCCAGACACCGTAGCGTGCTCTTTTGGCTCACGAAACGGAGCGACCCCCCGAGCCTTCCTTACGGATGAGGCTGCTGGGGCTCTGCCCGCTCTCAGAGGGACACCGGCATTGCATTATCGGCACAAAAGAAGGGAACAAATGGGTTAAGTCAGCAAGGCATATTCCTAACTGCTCCACTCCTCTTGAAAGTAGAGCTGTGAGGATCTGGAAATCCTCAATAAGGGACAAAAAAAAGTTGTTCAAATCCCACAAACCTATTTTTCCCAATGCAACAAGGACTGAGCGGGCTCCTTCCCCCAGGCTGGGGCTCGCGTTTGCTAATGGAACTTAGGGCACTCCCTTCAAATCCTCCTTTCTCAAAATGGCCCTGGTGCACAGAGCGGGCTCTTCAAGGCGCTCCAGGCTGCCGGGAGGCTTTTTTTTTTTTTTTGGCAGAGCTCTGTCGGCTTTCTCAAATCGGGAGTTAATGAAGAAACACAAATTCCCAGGAAACGGGGTTTCAAATATAGTGCAGCCACATATGACTGAGTTCACACCACTCCCCCCCCGCCCCAGCCTTTCACCCATCGTCCTTAACCTAAAAAAAGGCGTCACATTTTACAGGATGAAAACGCATCATTGCCAAACAAAAGTCTTACTACAAATCTGCAAGTGACATTGGCTGTGCACGGATGCCAGCGTTCAGGCTAGGGCAAGAGCTCCCTTTCCTGTAGGCCCCCACAAAACACGCTCTGCCTGAACAAGCTCTTTTCTATTCCTGACAGCGGTTGCTATTCCAGCACATCCAACAGTATGTGCCTGTGTGTCGGGGAAGGCAGGGAGCCCCGGTGCTGCCGCTGCCGAGATCTGCACGTTAGTAACCCAGCCGCTGCGAGCAGAACCCCTCACACATTTTCAATTACACCGAAATTTTGCAAAATTAAAAATAAAAAAAAAAGGAGGGGGGGGGAGTACATCTCTAGGTGGGGATGCATTACGGGTGGGAAGGAAATATTTCAGTGGTGAAACAGGCGCAGGGGCTCGAAGGAGCGGATGTCAAACGAATCATTTACTGGCAAATTCATCAAGTCTCCTCGACACCGAGTACCAGAGCCAACGCTCCTCGCAGCACCGCGCAGCACCGCGCAGCACCGCGCAGCACCGCACCGCCGAGCCCCGACGCGCCGCTTACGTAACCGGGGCATCGCCGGGACCGGGGCATCGCCGGGGCATCACCGGGGCCGGGACATGGCCGGGACCGGGGCATCAGCGGGGCCGGGGCATCGCCGGGACCGGGGCATCGCCGGGGCATCACCGGGGCCGGGACATGGCCGGGACCGGGGCATCAGCGGGGCCGGGGCATCGCCGGGACCGGGGCATCGCCGAAGATGGGGCATCACTGGGACGGGAGCAGTAACGGGGCCGGGTCATCGCCAGGACCGGGGCATCAGTGGGACAAGGGCAACAGCGGGGCCGGGGCATGGCCGAGACCGGGGCATCACCGAGACCGTAGCTCGGGCATCACTGGGTTCGGAGCATCACCGCGGCCGGGCCATCACTGGGGCCGTGTCCGGCGCACCGGGAGCGCGGTCCGGCGGGGCGCCCGGCTCCCCCCGCTGCTCCGGGCTTCGCCGAAACGGCGTCAACTTGGGGAAGGCGGGTGAAGAAGAGGGGGAAGCAACAAGACCCGCGGCCCCAGCACCGGACCCCGCGCAGCCGCCCAGGACCCGGCTGGTGACAGCGGAGCAGGGGATGCCGCCTGCTCGGTGCCGGCCGCTCCGCTCCGCGGATCCCCCGCGCCCCGCTCCGCGGAGGCGATTTGCAAGTCACTGCCGG
>VWZL01000983.1:328853-447171 GCA_013396915.1 Stercorarius parasiticus
CCTCCTCCTCCTCCTCCTCCTCCTCCTCCTGATGCTCCGCCGCCGCCTCCCGTGTCCCCGCGGCTCCGCCACAGCCACCGGGGGTGCCAAGCCGGGGCGCTGGGCTCCGCACGCAGCCGGGATGCGCGGTGCGGAGCGCTCCGCTGCGCTCTTGGTATGCACGGTGCGGTGCGTCCCGCTCCGCTCCGGGATGCGCGGTGCGGTGCGTCCCGCTGCCCTCGCAGCCAGGATGCGCGGTGCGGTGCGGTGCGCCCCGGGCCCAGCTGCGCGGTGCGGTGCTGTGCGGTGCGTCCTGCTCGGAGGCGGGATGCGCGGTGCTGTGCGCCCCGCTGTGCTCTGCGATGCCCGGTGCGGGGCATCCCGCTCGGAGCTGGGATGCGCGGTGTGGTGCGGTGCCCCCGCGCGGTGCGGACGGTGCGGGGCGCCCTGCACCCGCGCTGGCTGCGCACTCCGCTCCCGGCTGCGGGGAGGGACGACTGGCATCTCCTGCCAGGCCCACGCAGAGCCCCCAGCCCGGGCTGCCTGCTCGCCGTGGGGCTTCCCAGCCTGCTGTCTCCTGGTCACCCCCCTCTCTGCCCGATGCTGGGGGCACCCCAGGGCTTAAGCCCCCACCCAGCTGTTCTCTGCGCCACTGGTGACACCCACTCGTGGGGTGCTGGGGGCACAGTGCTGCTTTGCCCAGCCTCCCCTGACTAAACAGCCTGTGCTTGCTCAAGGTTGAGAGCCCCAGGGCACGGGGCTAAGGACAGTCACCAGCCTGGGGGCCCCCACACCCTGGTGTGACAAGAGGCGACACAGGGAGGGGGCACAAAAGGGACAAGCAGTGTGTCTGATAGGCAGCGACGCAGCTGAGCACACCTCAACCGTTGCCCACTGCTGGGTTTTCACCTGGTCATTCCCCCCTTCAGTGATGTTTGGCCACCACCAAGTATCTGATATACCTCCCTGGCTCCCAGCACCTTCCCAGGCTGCTCTCAAGCTGCTTGATGTCCATACATTTTGGGGTCCTGTGGGGCTTGTGCTGGTGAAGATCTCTTGCCTCCAATGTACCGGAGCAAACCAAGGATTTGTTGGGAAGTGACTGCCCCTGTCCTCTCCCCTTCTTGCTTGGTTCCTGCAAGGATTGCACCAAAACCATGGGCACCTTGGACACAGTTACGTTCAGCTTCCTCCTCTGCCTGCATCAATTAAGGATTAGCGCTCAAGGCCAGGAGAAAGTGACGTGCTCTGGAAGAAGCAATTGCGCTGTCAGGGTTTCTTGTGACCCCACTGGCATGAGGCGGGACACCGTTAACAAGGCTTGGACTCGTCTAGTGCCGTTGAGCGCTCTCCTGGCCACTGGTGACAGGGGCTGAGCTCCTCAGTGCTGCCCTTCGGAGATGATCCAACACATTGCTCTCTTGAGCTTCCACCCCCAAAGGGCTGAGAGCCATCCAGTTCATCATTTGGAAATACACCGGTGGATGCAAGGGGACACATTTGGTTCTTGCATGGGCTGCTCCCTCTTCCCGACTTGGTAAGAAAGTGGGAGGTGGATGGAGGGAGGGGTACAGTGCTTCTCCATGCCACCCCCATGCCCACGGAGCACAGGCTGGCACTCGGCACTGGCTAGAGCCTGTCACCAACACGGTGCCAGCTGGAGCCTGTGAGGATGGCACTGAGATTGCACTGTGATTGCGCTCAAAATACTGTGTCCCCCTCAAGGGACACACTGTTCTGTGCCATTCCAGATCCTCTTGCTGCCTCTGGCTACAGTGAGGGTTTGATGCATTCACGGTGCAAGCCTGGCTGTCCCCAGCATCCAAAGAGCTCACCCTGTGTGCAACCATTCCCTCTTCCCATAGAAAATCAGGTCAGGGGGGGATTCAGGAAGGTTTTCTCTGCTGGTTGGAAGGTGGGAAGCCTCGCAGAGATCCATGCTGGTATATAGACACACACCAAAATCCACGGGGTTGTAGCTTCATTGCTAAGGCAAACACGGGGTGGTGCCTCCAGCTGCACCGACTCCTGGGGACAGATTGTGCGCAGCCCCTGGGTGGGTGTCAGCAAAGGCTGCTCCATGTGGGAAGCCAGAGCAATGTGGCTTCCTGGCTCACAGGAACATACTGGAGGAAATGGCAGACTCTCGCCAAGCAGCTCCTTACTTGACTTTAGGACATGGCAGCACGGTGGCCAGGGTTCCTCTTGCTTCATGTGCAAAAAAGCTGTGCAGGTGTGGTGGAGCTACTTATCCAGAGGAGGTGAACTGCCAAGTCCTGGACACATCTCATTCAGAGATGGGACATTTGGGGGTGAGGGGAGACTGGGGCCTGTGCCTCCCTCCTGCACAGCAAGTTTCGGCTCAATAGACCCAGCTATCCATGGGACCACTGCAGGATGGAGTGGGAGGTCCTGAGCTGCCATTGCATGGCTCAGAGTCTAGCAAAGCTATTTCCTCCATGGAACCATCTGAATGCATCTCATCACCTTCACTGGTTGGCCTCCCTACTTGAAGGGTGTCCCAGATTGCATGTCTGGGTCCATCTGATGTTCCTTTCTATTTGTCTTTCAGTTGCAAGGAGGATTTGGAGTAATCTGCCTCAGCAGATCTCCAGAGGCTGCACTCGCAGTGTGGTCTTCAACAGATTACATTCAACCTTCAGTTGCTTTTTGTCTTTTCTGTGCCTTCAGCCTACTCATCCTGCCACATGTGCCAAACTGGCCTTCAAAGCAACACTTGTGCCACAACTTCTGAGCTATGGTCATCCCAACCCAGACTTGCACCCAGGGCTCTGGCTTCTCCCCTTCTCAGCTGTTTTTCCCCCTGCTCTCTTCTCTTACTCTATAGTCAACAGCCCCCCAGCATGGAACATGGACATAGTCCAAAAGCTCTTTTGACCTTGTGAGGACAGTGCATGTTTTCTTCACCCGTAAAGCCCCATCCATGGCAGGTCTTGGCAGGAGAAGCCCAGGGCCCAGCCCTACCCCTTCTTGTTAGAGATACTTCAAGTGGAGGTGGAAGGAAGAGGGACATGTACCTTATTGTCTGCTTTGTAGGTTGAACATCAATAACCCCTAAAGGGCTGGTCCTTTCTCACCCTGTTTCCAGCCCTTACATGGTTAAATCCAGGATCCTCTTGGCACAGATATACATTATTTGATCCTGAAGGCAGAAATCATTAACTGGCTGCTGCTCTCCCCTGTGGAACAGCCATTAGAAGGGACGCAGCATTTTGTTAGCACATCGTTGGCACACTTTCTTGGAAGTTCAGGCTTCGGTGCTGCCGAGGGTAAGGCACCTAGTAAACCTTACCACAAAAGCACTTGCGATTGAAATTCGGGAAAATAACTCACAGTCTGAAATTAAGCAGGTGTATAAATCTCTGTGGGATAAGTGCCCAAATGATTTCCACTGAATACTATCATCTGACACGGCTTTTTTTAAAGTATCTTGTTCTTCATGTTTAAACATTACAGCTACTGGTAAGATCTGCTTGACAATGTTGAGCTGTGAACCTAAACCTCACTAGGTAGTAGTTTACTGAAGGGCAAAAGAGGAATTGAAATAACTCACCAAGTCAGAGCCAACAGCCACCCGAGTTTGCCAAGTTTCCCAAATCACTCTCTATAACAATATTAAATAGCAGCGGGGTTGCTCCCCACTGAAATAAGTTGGCCGGGGATCATTCTGGGGGTTGTGAAATCCCGCTGGTCTCATTTGGGGTGTTCCTGGCACCAGGACTGGGGTTTGTGGCTGGGCTCCACCAGCTCCAGCGCTTGCGGTTTGCTCTGGGAGGGAAAATGTGTCATGAGGAAGGTCCCCCCAGACTGCTGGCATACACTGCTTCAGCCTGCAAATCCCCCCAGGTTCATTTTATGGCTTTTGTTAATCAGTGGAAAGGCTCAGAAGGCTCATCTGTCTCTTTTAATCCCAAAAAAAGTTCCTATTTCAGCCCCACCCCCTTCTCCCTGCCAGATCCCAAAAAAGTGAAGACCCTCCTCTTGCTCGGACAATGCAGAGTGACCCACCAGTGCTGGCAACGTGTGTTCAGAAGCTGCCCAAGGACACCCTGTGTCTGATGGGTGGTACATCCATGGGGCGAAGAGCTGGGAGAGCAGGAGGACAGCAGAGCGGACCCGAGAGCCGGGGGTCCCTGGCTATGTGTGCAGTGCCCAGCACTGGACCGGTGCTTGGGGTCCCTTGGAGGAAATGAGGAGCTTTGGGATGCATCCATTGCAGAGCTCTGCTGAGCTCATGGTGTTTCGGTCACGAGCAGAGCACAGTCCAAGCGCCCAATAAAAGTTTTCTTTGTGCCATCCACCCTGTAGGGTGTCTGCAAGTGTCAGGTTGCTCTTACTTTTTTTGAAGGGAAAAACGCAAATGGTCTTGTAGCAGGCACTGGGGTAGGTTTTTAAGTGCTTGCTTAGCTTAATTTTAGCCAGCCCTCACACTTGAAGGAACCATAGGTTATCACAGAATATCAGCGTTGATTAGGAAAAGGCATCAGATCCCACGGAAATTCACTTTTCAATGGGAAGTAACGGCAGCATTTGTCCCTCACTGTCTCCTGACACAGGGCTGCAGCCGATCACGGGACATCATTTTAGGCCGGGCATCCACTGCCCTCCGTGAGCAATGCTGCCGTGCTGGCAATACGGCTGTGCTGCTCGATGCGAAATATCCCTGTGGGTTCCAGTTTGAAAAAACCCGTAACAATTTATTGTCATTTAGACAATTGTTCTATCACCCAGTGACCCCTCCCCACTCGGGAAGGGGAACTGCGGAAAACAAGGAAACACGAGGGCTGAAATATAAATAGATTTATAGGGTAAGACAATAATAATAAAGAATCAGTATTGATCCTGATACTAATACAAGATATACAAGAATTATACTCAGCCCATTCTATCACAGGAAGCTGCACTCCCAGCAGGGGACAGCCAATGTGGGACTCTGCGAGCGCTGCAGCTTCGGGAGGAAGGGAAGGGCTCAGGGCTCCGGTACCAGGGCAAGGAGTTCTCTGGACCACCGCCATCAAGGGAGAGAGAGAGAGAGAGAACTCCTCACCGGAGTTCTCTGGACCACCGCCATCAAGGGAGAGAGAGAGAGAACTCCTCACCAAACTTTGTAATTTCTATTGAATGTGCTGTTCATGGTATGAAATAATCCTGTTGTCAGCTTGTGTCAAGTGCCCAGGTCTCGCTCCTCCTCATCCCTGCACCTGGCAAGGCTCAAGAACACCGAGACCTTGAATCCCACATAGCCTAACTGGCTATAAAGTAAGTATTTTCACCAATTCAGACACTAGAGTCTTCTAAAAGTGCGGTTTTCCCCAGCATTAGAATAGAAGTTAGTCCTGTGTCGCTCAAACCGGGACACCACGTACGTAAAGCTGGCTGTACTCTTCTGCCCCCAGAAATAAGGAGCCATGGGCGCAGCACGTCACAGCAGGCTGCTTTGTATTTCTCGACATCAAGAGGATTGTGTGGTGCTGCGTAGCACCAAGTGTGTGTTATAGGCTGCTCTATTGCAGGAGGGAGTCAGGTAAATAAAATAAAATGAAATAAATCAAACTGAATTAGGCTAACTGCTTGAATAACAAAAGTTCTGGGACTCTAATGCTTCCCACGCTCCAGCAGCCATTTATTTCAGAAGCTCCATTCGTAGCAGCTTTTTCGCTTCATCCGACACCAGACAAAAGCAAATTATTTTCTCTCCCATTGTTGGGAGCAAGTCTACAAATAATTGAGATTTGACTAAAGGAGACCATTAAGTAGCATTAAGATTCCGAGTAATTTGGCGGTGATGGTGAGTTGTGCATGTTACTCTCGTCCCTCCGTCTCAGCCACGCTGGCTCGAGATTTCCAACATCCAACAGAACTAAGGCAAAACGGAACAATTTAAGTTAGTCTCATAATTCTGCTGAAACTGGGGACTGCATGTGTCATGTGAGGCATGTTGAGAGTGTGAACAGATTATACATAATTAGTAAATCATCCTGGAATGAGTATCTAAAAAAGGGGTAGGAAAGTATTTATCAGGTTCCGGGTTCAAGCCTGGATCATTTTCTGCTTGAGTATTTGTAAAGGCGTAGCAGGAATTGCTGGGGTGTGAGAGCCCAATCCCTCTAAGGTGGCCCAGACAAGAATTGCATGACTCCGTCAAAGCCAGCATTTCCCAGCCTTTCTCTTGGCAGGGCCACAGTACTCTCTGTGGGGCTGGGGAAGAGTTGGCTTCCCGGAGGGACAACTTTTCCACATGGAGGTACCATGGGCATACGCAGGAACACCCAACAAGAGGCATTTGTGGAGTAAATGGGAACATTCCCAGCCCAAGGCACGAAGCCAGCCTAGTCCCTGTGTACGTGGTGTGGGATGGGCTCAACCAGCGGGAGCATGGAAAAGTGTTCCACACAGACTGACCGTGACCAGCCACTCTCAGGTGGAAATGGACATGGGGGACACAATGCCAGGCTCAACTGTTACAAGCGGCACAAAAATTGGAGCATTTCTTGCTGTGAAAGTGTTGTTCTCCATAGACAGGTAAGTCAATGGTCAGCTCTGCTTGAGCATTGCGGTGTGTAGTATTTTTGTTAAAGCTCCAGGTTCTGCAGTTGCAGTGTGATGAGGGCTCCTCTGTTTTTACAGAATTTTTACATTTCTCCCAGACACACTAAATCTCTACCCTTCCTACCTGCAAAGGAGCAACTTCAGAGCACAGACACTAAATGCTCTGCTTTTGGACAGCACAGGCTCTTCCCAACTTTATTCTTAGCCCATGGGTTTCAGCTGCCCTATCAGCAAGACTTTCCCTTCCCCCAGTCAGACGCTGGAAATTAAACCGGCCACCGAAGGCCCATTTGAAGTGGCGGCCCCAGATCCCCCAAAGGCTTCGGCAGCATCTGCCTTGTGCCTTTTCACACTCTCTTGGTAAGATGTAGTTTGTTTTGAAAATTGAAACAGGCTCATTTAACAATGTTTAGGGCCAAACCTCCAAGGGATGGAGTTATTAGATAAATAACTAAGTGTGACGGACCCTTTAGACACACCTGTTATCTTCACTGGTGCAGTTTAAGTCTCAGAACTATGATAAATGACATCAAACTACCTAATTTCAGGCTAGGTCTGCTCTCCAGGACTCGTGTGAATTGAGAAGAATCCTCCTGGCATCCAAGAATTTACATGGATGAAGCCGTTTGGGCCGCTGGTGGGAGATACACTGGTCCAAGACCAAGTTGAATGTTATTGCGTGCCTTGGGTTTATCAGATCAAACGCTGTGACTTTCAGTATCCGTGTGCCCCAGGATAATGCCAGTTAATGGTCTGGATGATGTTTCATGGCTGAAATTTGTTGTCCGAGTTATTGCTCTGGATCCAGAGGAGCAACTGAATAAAGTGACTCCACAGTACGTGGCTGCAGCCCTCGTATCCCTCCTATCCTTCAGCTTTACACGGAGGGAGCCCAACCACTGCGCACTGCCCAGTAAAATCTAGATTAAGGTCCATCTTCTCCAGGACTGTAGCCCAGCACAAGCGACCAGGCAAAATATTGCTTTCCACTGATTTTTGGTTAAAGGCTTCATCCCCTAAAGAAGTGGAAAGATGCAAACTGATCTGCCAATTCCTTGCTTGCACATAATTAACCTGTAAATCACCTTTAGGTCCCCATCTCCTTGGACTGGGAGGAAGAGGTCCTCCTAGATCCTCATAAACTCAGCGCATCATGTCTGGAGGGATGGGCCAGCTGAATTAGCTGAAACCCACTGATTTCAGACATATCCACCCTCTGGTTTTGGCTTCCTACAATGGCAATATTGTCGCACCAGCAAGATGTGTGTGTTCTTGCTTGTATGTGTGCACACACGCGGTTTTGGCTGCAAAATGCGGCACTATTGTATCAAATAATCAAAATAATATTCTGCCCTGCTAACACTGGGGAACACGAATTCCCCAGAGTGGAAGGGAAGGACAGTGTGAAAGAAATGGGTCACGTTTAATTAACCAGTTGACAAATGGGGCTGCTCAATGTATTGGCGACATTATGGCCACAAGCTTCAAATTATAGGCAACGGAAGTTGTTGGGACATCATGGCAATAATAAACAAAATGCTAAAAATGCAGTCCTTACCATAGCCTGGCTATTTTACAAACAAGTAGTGCACAAAGATAACTCCAATAAGGCTGACATTCAAAAAATAATGAGTGTCTTGTGCATTATCAGCAGAAAAAAAAGAGTGAATTCTTGTTAAGTTAAAGGGAAATATTAATACACAACACTCCTGCTGGTGAAGTTGCCCCTGTTGCACTATGGAAATGAATCCTGGGAATTATTTAAAATAACACAATCAGACTGAGTTTATTTCCCTGAATAAAATGAAATCCCATCAGAGCGTCTCTATTCTTCATAATGCAGGGGGAAACAATTAAGTTTCTGTAGCTCCTCACTACAGCCACTACATATTAAACACAGGGTGGATTTTATTAGCGGGAGAGGTTTGCAGGAGCAGAGATGTCTTTGAGTGCACTCTGCTGGCCGCGGGCCGAGGGATGAAGCACCACAGGCTCCCGCTTTTGCTTTCTCGCCCCAAATCCTTGCAGGAAGGCAATTCCCCTTCCAGAGAAACCCCCTGCGGTTTTTTAACGCTTGTGCCCACTGTAGTTAAGGATGAAAAAGAATACACTTATTTTAATTAATTCTGGTGGCTTTGAGGGGAGCTGGTGGGATGCTGGGCATTGCCTCCAGGGCATGGGGAGGTTTCCTCCATCCGCGATGCTCCTGGACCACGTGGGATGAAACCTCCTGAGAAGGGAGTGATTGGCTCCGCCAGTCTCACACTTCCCAGGGACCTGGGGATGAACAAATTAACTTTTCACCGGCTATTACACTCTGAGTGTCGCTGATGATTCATGGGATTCCGTGGACAGGGAGCTTAGAGGTGTCTGGAGAAAGTGTTAATAAAATTTCGGCAGGGTGACCACCCTGTAACTGCATTGGAGTTTGGAAGATGGCGGGGGGTTGGAACTAGATGATCCTTAAGGTCCCTTCCAACCCGAACCGTTCTATGATTCTACGATTTTCGACTGAGGGGCCCAGCCTGCAAGCTGGTGTAAATCAGCGTGTTATCATTTACACCTGCAGAGCAGCTGCCCCCGCAGTGTTCTGTTGCTGGCGAGAGGGAGGTCGGGTGTGCATGGCTGGGGCTGGTCCTGCTTGGGCAAAGCTGCGGGGCCTTTGCTTCTTCCTGGTTTTCTTCTGGAGGGTGTTGAGTCGCTCGTGTTGGAGAGGTGGGTTACAGAGGCTCTGTGTTGGAGATAGATACCCAAAGGACGCGTGTGGTCTGTGCAGCATTTGTTTCTGGAGGTGGTGCTGCAGCCCTGGAGCTCTGCTGCATCTCACTGCGCTCCAGCGGCCAAGCTGCTCCAGATGTTCTCCTTGTGCCACAGCACTGGGACAGCCACCCTGCAGGTGGTGAGCACCACATCGCCTGGCCCTGAGGATAACATGTTTGGTGTGGTCACTGTGTGCCTCCAGTTTTCTCTTCTGTGACCCTCCATGAGAAACTTCTTTTTTTTTTTTTTAATTATTTTTTTGCCCTCCCTTGGTACAGTTACTACCCAAAGCAAAAGAAAGCCCTGCACTCAAGGGCAAATACCCAGTCTGGCCACCACCGCTGGCACCTCCTCCATTACGCCACTGACCTAGGAGCTCCTGCACCCTCCCCAGGTGGGGGCTGTGGTGCTTTGCCACCTCTTCCAAACAGCAAGAGATCTGCAGCTGGACCTCAGCCGTATTGAAATTGCTTATGCTAAATGGAGCACTCTTAAAGGAAAAAAAAAAATAGTTTTCGGAAGCTTGGGCACCCAACTTGGTATCATCCTCTTTGAAATGATAGCTCCCATCAGGCAGCAGTGTAATAACAGGAGATATTTTGCAGATCTCAGGCCCAGTAATTGCTATTCATGTAAAAGAACAGTAATCAAACCAAGACCTCCTCTTAAAGGGTTATATTGATTTATTTTTTTTAAAGTATTGCTGCTGTGGACCTCGCTTTGTGTGTCCCTGGTTACCTGCCCCTCCTTGAACCTCTGTCTTCTTGTGGATTTTCATGTCACGTCTTTTTTTTTTTTGACTCTCAAGCTGAACATCCGTGCCTGCAGGTTCAGAGATTCCTTGCTGCAACACATCCTCGGTAAGTGACTAATAGCCTGATAAACTTTGAAATCTTAACTAAGTGATATAAAGGATTGATTCCTTTATGGCAATGGTCTATGCCAGCCCAGAGTCGATGGGAGCAACTTCTGCATTGACCAAGCCCTTGGGATGGAGCTTCTAGGAAATATCTGTTTGGGTTATTTTATACCTCCTAAAGTGCAATAAATGTGGCTGCTGTGCTTTGATGGCCAACGTGCTCTTGAAAACGTGAAGTACCTGCACCTGTAGGTGTTTTCCTGTATCCACAGGAGATACTGCAGTGGGTCGGATGCACAGCCCCTGGACAGGCTCTTCTTCAGCAGCAACTAATGTCAGACACGGCAAAACTCTTCCACATTATGAATCTAATTATTTTTCCTGACTCAGGCCAATGAAAGGAATTTGAGACTAAAATAGAATGGAATTTGGGACCAGATGCTTTTAGAAGTGCAGTCTAGGTGAAATCAATGGAAATGTCTCCTGGCTTTTAAAAAGGGTTGTAATTGTCTAATATGCACTAAGACTAAATCTGTCTTTTAATTTATATCCAGTTTATTAGGTACTTCACACACCTTTCTAGTAATTTTAGCATTAAAAAGCTGTTCACCTCAATAATAGCTTGCGGCAATGAGTTTTGCAGGTGAATTTGAGACAAAAATTACTCCTTTTTCATCTCTTTGCAGAAAAGATGCTTTTCTGTTCCTGTTCCAGGTGAGTCAGACTTTTCTTCCCTTTCTGTTATTTTCTAATGTCTCTTTTTCATCTTTGCAAGATGCTTAGCAAGGTGGGCTGAGAAATGGAAGTGATCTGAGCTGAACCACAAACCGGTTTCAGTTCAGCTTGGGTGGAAGTGGCATGAAGCTGCTCCACGTGGAGCATCCTTTTCACTGCCTTATTTCACTGCTTCTCCAGTGGGGAGAGCAGGAAGGCAGCGCCAGGAGCGGGGACACCTCCCCTGTAGAAACCCCGGTGGCTGTTGTTTATCTTCTGCTCCAGTAGAAATTTATTTCTCGTTTTGTTGAAAAGTCAGAATGTCACAGCCGGGGAAAAAAATGTGCGTCATTCTCAATGTGACTGAAAAATTAATTAAATAAAATTTTAGGCAGCTGAAGAGCATTGGTGTATTTAATCAGTGCTGAGGTCTGGCCCTGCTGCCTGCAGTGCCCGTGTCTTTCGGGCGGGAGGTTTCAGCTTGTGCAAAAGCAAAACGCGAATGAGCCTGAAGCTGTTGCTGGATGATTTGAGGCTGTGCTGGACCCTTGTTTTAGCTCCCCACTGGGGATCTCTGCCTGCTGCTGTGCAAAAGCTCATCTCCGCCCAGCCATCTGCTGTGAGGAGATGTCTTTGCACCCCAGAAAGAAGAGACGTCAAGTCCTGGGGCAAGTTAGAGCATCCCAAAGATTGTTTTGATCTACGCTGAGGGACAGCCCATGACCGACAGCCTCGGTGTCAGCTTGAAGGTAGTTTTCAACTGCTCTCACAACCACCAGTCTTTCTTGAGGGGCAGGTTCATAGGAGTGGAAGGAACATGGCATGGACTGGTGGCAGATCTGATGGAGGATTGGGAGTATAAAGTCTAATTGAGGACTTCAGCTATTCCTGTACGAAATTGCCCAATAAATTAAAATATCAAATATTCATCCAGTAATCTGTTTGACATTCCATTCAAACTCATGCATCTTGAGGGGAATACATATTTGGCCATTTTATTAATAACATATCTATTATTTATGTATTTATGTATTATTCATAAAACAGAAAAATAAAGAGTGTTTTTCTATTGAAGTGCACATGTGGGAGTAGAAAGGAAAAAAAAAGTCTGCCATACAATAATTATATGAGGACTACTGGAACTTTTAAAGATATGCACTGCACATCAGATTTCAGATGGGTCAACTCTCCGCTTCTCAGGAGATGGTTTTGACTATTTTCAGTTTGAACTAGGAGTTTCAAACCAGTTGCTGGGATGAAAGGGTTTAATTTAGGATTTGAGCCAACTTTCAGAGGAAAAGGGCTCATAGCTTGCTACCCTTATTTCATTATTCAGCCTTTACGGTTATTTCAGAATATCTTGAATTTGTTCTCAGACTTTACATACTCTAGTGAGGTCAAGTCTGCAGAGAGAGGTAGCACTTTTAATTGGGTTGATGGGTACAGGTGGAAAACATAGAGAAGTCTTCAGTACGAGCACATTTTCAAACCTGAAATATTACCTCTTCCAATAAATGTATTTCTTATTCCTTTAGACTAACACATCCGTATTCTGAAAAGCTTAAAAAGGGCACAGATTGACTCTCACAGGAATGAATGTGAATCTCTCAATTTCTCTTTTCTGGGTACAATGCAGGGCTCCGATGGGTGATAATGGCAGCGCTGCATCACAGCACCTTCCACGGAAACCAAAATGTCAAATGACCATGTCACAGAGACAACAGGAAGAAATTGTACAGAGTGTATGGGTTCTCTTGTGTTACTGCTTCTGGGGTCTTTCTTGATGAAGAAAAAATCCAGTGGGCTCGGTTTGCCCTGTGCAAAGCTCAGAACTGGACCCCGTAGTCCAATCTAATTTGGCAGCACCATCTCACCATCAACAGGATGGAAAAACACCTCCCACGGTTTCAGCTGTGTGAGCAGAGCAGAGGCTGAGTGCCCTCATTCCCACCCAAGTCAAAATGCTAGGCAGCAAAACCAAAAATATCCCCAACCACTAATGCCCAGAACACTGGGCCAAATATGTTAGTGAAAATACACATAAGGATAAACCAGTAGGAGAGGTATTGAAGGACAGAATGACTTAGCCATAGGATAGTTTTGCCTCGTCTGTCCTTGATTGAAAGGATAATAAAGGATTTTCATAAAAGCTATTCTCAGGCTAGGACTGATAAATAATTGTATTTGACTGCATTCTGCACTTGTGAATTCCCTGTTGTGACTGAGGGTGGAGGTTGTGATTTCCTTTTTTGCTTTAATTATACAAATATGATAAGAGGCGCTTGTTCTCCCCTTTCCCAACAGGGAGAAGGAAGAAGCTCAGAACATTAAACAGTTTACCAAAAGTTGCACCTTTGATTGGCCTCAGGCAGCTACATGACTGCATCCAAGATTAAAATACAGTAAGCATTAGAAAACAGGCTACACGTTTAATAAACCCAACCCAGAATTTACTTTCCAGTCACAGAATCACAGATGGTAGGGTTGGAAGGGACCTCTGGAGATTGTCTCCTCCAACCCCCTGCCAGAGCAGGGTCACCCAGAGCAGGTTGCACAGGAACGAGTCCAGGCAGGTTTGGAATGTCTCCAGAGACGGAGACTCCACCACCTCTCTGGGCAGCCTGTGCCAGGGCTCAGCCACCCTCCGAGTAAAGGAGTTCCTTCTCATGTTTAGGTGGAACTTCCTATGTTCAAGTTTGTCACAGCTTTAAAGCAATCAGAAGTGTTTAACCATGTATGTCAGTGTGGAACAAGAGACCTCATGAGGTTGGCTCAGGCAATGGGTTCAAACACCAGGTTACTTGAGATGGGCATGGTGGGGCACAGAGTCAGTAATGGTGTGGAGCAGGCAGGCAGCTTTCTGTGGCTGGGGACATGTCGTGGTGCAAAGCTGGAGATGGGCAAGCAGAAACCAACATCATATACTTGGGTGCCTTTACTGTCCTCCACCAGAGAAGTCCCACAGGGAGGTGGCCTTGTCTCAACGAGGACCTATCTTAGGCATGAGGTGACCTGCTTTGCCTTGTTGAGAGCTGAGATACCTCCATACATGCTCAGGAGAAGACCTTTATGCATGGGAGACCTTTAGGACTGTCAGGAACGAAGGAGCTTAGAGACTCTAGAGCAGAGAAGCAGGCAAACAGAGGTTCAGGATCATGCTTTTACACTTAGTTATTTTTTCTTGTAAAGTTTTCCTCCTTAAAAAAAAGCCTTTGACTTGGCAAGGTGAAATTCATTGTGGCAAATTTTATGAATATAATGGCATCATCTTAGGTCACACTGAATATAATTTCAAATTACAGAAACAAGTCTCTTTCCTAATTACCATGGATTGTATGCTTGTAAAATGAGATGGCATTTATCTTGAAATATGAAATCATCTCTGTGGAATCCCTTTGGTTTAGCCAGAGTTAATATTTAATTATTGGAATTAATCCCACAGTTGGGTGGTGAGTTTTGAGAAAGATGCGCAGAGCTGCTGAGCCTTCAAAAGACCAGATGAGACCCCTGCTCCTGGAGCAGCAGGTGGGCACTTGCTTTCCTCTCCTCCCCAGACACATTTTCTTGCTCCTAATCTAAGTGTAATCATTTTTCTTAGTTTTTTTCAGTCCTATGTATACAGTTAGTCCCTTCAATATGGTGGGAGCTTTACCGCAGTGTCCAAGATGTCTTATGTCCACGAAATGGCCCTGGAATGAGCTCATGCAGCATTTTTGAGAGAGAAGCTTGTTGTGGGGCTGGTGTTTGATGTAGAGCATCTGCTGATGCAGCCGGCTGATGTCCCTATGGAGGTGTCCCTACAGAGGTGTCCCTACGCTCACGGTGGATGGCTCTGAAACCAGCAGCTCTTGCTGAGCCTCTGCAGCTCAGCGAGGTTTGGAGATGCCAGAATGACTGAATTTGTGCATTTGCTCACGAAAAGCAAACTCTCTGTCTGTTCGAGGATTATAGATCTTCCCTTTTTCTTTATAGAAGGGTTTTCTTCCCTTTTTCTTTATGGAAGAGGAAAAGAGAGAAAATATCCCCTCATCTACATGAGGGCGCACCTGCAGCACGGTGATATTTGGTGAGAGCAGAACAGATGTCTCACTTCTTTGATGTTTTCTGTCATTTTTCCTTTGCAGATAGCTGCGGTTACCTGCCTCGCACTAAGAAACAGAAATACCCTGTGGGTGTGATCCGAGGCCTGGCTGGTGAGTGTCCTTCCACTCCTTTTGATGGGGTCTGGGTAGAAAGTCAAGAGCTTTTTAAGGCGATTTATGCTTTGGAGGTAGGAGGGTCCTCAGCGGTAACAGCAGTCGACAGGCACAAGCAGCCCCTGTTTGCAGCTCCTTTTGGAGCCCTTGTTTGTCTCTCCTTCAGTTTACACGTCCGGTGAAGAAGAATGTCTAAATGCCAACCAGGGAGCAGTTCTGTGCTAGCCCAAGGTTCTTCGTTAATATTGATTTATAGTCTTGATATACCATTTGTGTAAGTATTTATGTGCATACATAGTTATATATTTATATCTACCAAGCAGAGGTGAGTAAATCTGCGTATGTGTATAAACACACACTGACATGCTTATACACTGAATATAGATAAATACATACAGACATTCACAAGCACTTGAAGTAATTGTTCTCTGCTGCCATAAGGTTTATATCAGTTTCCAGTCCTTCCCTGAATCCTGTTTATTCTTTGTTTCTATAACATTTATCAATGGTTAATTAGACAGTCTAATTCCATGCCAAGCCCTTGCATCGACGTAGACTTCCCTACCTTCTCATTTCCATCAAGCGTCCCTCATCCCACGGCACAGGACAGGGAGAGGGGGGTTAGTTTGCGCAGGCGTATTATGCTTCTTGCTGCTTCTCTCCAGCGTAAGGAAAACCAACTTAATTGTGAACGGAGGAGGTCTGCAAAGCCTTCATTCTTTCTTTGTAATTTTTTTCAGCACTAACTCCTCCTCTACAGAAAATAATCGGTACTGTGTATAGATGAGTCATAGCAAATTTTGCCTGCATTGATTTCTGTATGTAGCCTAGTGTTGCACTCACCCTTTCCCTCGTGTGAAGCAGAGGACTCTGTTTTACACTCTGTGTTAACCCCGTTAGCATTCCCACAGCTGGCACAGTTAATAGAGAAACTCGGGGGGCGTGAAAACGTGGAGGAGGCAAGAGGTACTTCAAGCTTCCTATTCCCAGCAGGAGATAAAACCAACACACCACCACGAGCTGCGTAAAGCCACAGACTTTCCTGGTCCTACAGGAACCTCAGAGAAGATACTGAGAATGAGCAGAGACGCCCCAGGAAACAGAGCAGGGGATGTCTGGAAAGGTAAATTTTGCCTCAGAACGTGTAAGAGGAAAATGAGAAGGGCTAACAGCCTAGTGCAAGTTACGTGATTGTACACATAAAAAGGGCTAAATAGAATGAAGTTTAGGGATAATTGAGAAAAGGCCAAATTTTGGATGAATTTGCCTTTGTTTTCTTTAAAGAGAAGGGTGTTCACAAAATGTCGCTATCAATAGCAAGGCCAGCCAAGGAACTGAAAGCTTGGTAGTCAGGTCTTGGTGGTTTTAGCATATACTATACTAAAAAAACCTGTATACATGAAAGAGCCTGGGGAACTCCAGCCTTGGTGGTTTGAACTCAATATTCTGCTCAGTCTCCAAGCACTTTCTGAAGGAAAGAGTAATTAAGGATGTGAAAGCAAAGGGTAGACAGGATAAATTACATCATGGTTTTATCAATGTTAGATTACAGCAAAGACATTTTGTATCTTTTTTTTTTGATACGAAAACAGTTTCTTAGATAAGGGAAATGCAGCAGATCCAGGCTATCTAATTTAAGTAAAGCATTTGACTTTGGTCCCCGCAGGAAATCATTACCAAAGGTAGAGATGCTGAGGATTAATACCTATATTGCTAGCTGGTTAGGGAGCCGGCCAAAGGGAAGGTGTCCGTGTCTGTTGAGCAGGGGTGTCTTGGGATGGAGGGAGGTGACTGCTAGAGATCACTACAGGTATGTCTTTGACAGGTCCTGTTTCATATGGACGCTAATGACATCAGAGGAAGAACTAGAGATCAGTAGTTGTTGTGAAAAAATGGGTATCTAAATTAGGTGCTCATGCTAAGGAGTTTGGCTCCGTATGCAGCTCATTGGGAGAGAAGCATCTGTAGGGACAAGCAGAGTGTCCTGGATGGAGGCCAACCTGCTGCAGACCTGCTGACGGGGCGAAGGCTGGGATAAATGGTACAAACACCTCCCAGACGTGCCAGCTCATGAGCCACAGGGGAGTTTCCTTGGTGAGAGGTGTTGCTAGTACGGAAAAGGACCAGTTTATTGTAAAGGCATTGGATAAATTGAAAAGCAAGGTGTTTAGCAGAGGTCACTGTGGCACTCTGCCAGGGCATCTTTGGCCAGCCCGTGGTGAGACAGATAAATAAGAGCTTTGCAAGGGTCCTAATGATTTTGCATTTATTAGCACTGGACTGAAAGAACCGTCCTGTTACCCATTTCCATTAGCTTATCCAGCTCAGTGTACGTATTCCTCCTCACTCTGTGAGATGGGACTTGGAAATGATTAATTATTTCCTTATTAGATTAACTTTATATTTCTTATAACCCAAGCAAAGTAGCTTTATTATGATTTTGCAGTCAGTGGTATTTGACTAGATATTAAATTAATTGAATCAGGGGGTAATTTAGGTTCGAAGGGACTTCTGGAGGTCACCTGGCCCAACCTTCTTCTCAAAGCAGGCCAGATGCAAAGTTAAATGAAGTAGCTCAAGGCCTGGGCCAGTTGACTTCTGAGTATCTCCAAGGTCAGAGATCCCTTCTTCTTACAGTCAGGGCAAATTCACATATTTCTACTTCTAGGAACTTTTGCTTGATTCATCTGTTTGCACAGTTTTCCCAAGGAGCTGGGGTGGTATTCACACCCACTAAGCTCTCTACATCTTAAAAGAAAAAGCCCCAAAACCACTGGGAACATGAAGTCAGAGCTGGCTTCCACAGAGTGTGAAGATGGTGACTGCTTCTCTACCGAGTTTTGGGAGATAAAAAGGCCAATCAAAAAGGTGATTGTTCAGCCGTGATAATTGTTTCCTTTGGCAAGAGTCAAGAGTTCATTCTCTGGGGAGTTTATCTAGGAAGTGAGGTTTCATACCCAGAAAAATGACAATAATATCCCATGCGCACGAGTGAAGGTGATGTGAAATACTGCAAAAGCTTGTGGTGTCCTGGCCACGCTGGGACAATGCACAGCTGAGGGGACCAGAGCATCTTGCCAAGTAGGATTAGACAAACCATGCTCTGGTGCTGGGTTTAGTGCTTGGCCAGTCAGAGATTTCTGCCGAAATTTTTATTTAATTTAACTGTATTACAATAGTTAAAAGCCACTTGTGATTGTGTAGATCTAACATGAAAATATAACACTTTTTTCTGCATTGGAAATGCAAACATGACAGTTGGTTCATATGAGTTGTAACGCATGCGTAGGTTTTTGGTGCAGTAATCATCCCAGGGCAGACAACTACCAGTAATTATATGCTTTACTTATGTTCATCATCTGTCCTCAGAAGAAACATGTTTGTGCAGTTCTGGCCCTGCGCTGGGCCTCGTGTGAACTTGCTTTGCCTCTTGCTCCTGATGATAGAGACTTTCTATGTGACACCGAACACGTCCCTCTGCCTTGTGCCTTGGTTCTCTCAGCAAACCAGGCACAATGCTTCTTCCCCTCCCAGGGTAAAATCACACAAAGCACATTAGCGTTAATGAATTCATTAATGATAGCACTCAGGTAACTATGGTGATGAAGGCCATGTAAGTACCTAAATAAATTAGAGGGGCTGTGCCAGAACATGGCCCTTCTACTACCATTTATAACAGCATTCAGGCATATTACGCTCCTCCAGGACTGATGAATTGTGCTTTGCAACATTAAATCTACTTCAGAATACAAGGAGGTTAAATAATAAAAGTGATGTTCATTATACTGAAATTAAATAGGCATCAAAGCCACCAAATTCTTGAGCGACTGAACAGTCAAAACCAACCACGATTCTGCCGAAAAGCCAGCTTGCTCCCATGGCTGGCAAAATCGATTTTATTTAGGCGAAAGCTCGCTAGCTGGCCATGCCGCTTGCCTGGGGGCTGGGGTCGGCTTTGCTCCCCTCGCTGGGGAAGGGGGAAGGAACAACGATCCAGCCACAAGTAAGAAGCTGTTACAAACTATGAAGTTAAACAATACCAACTTGCATAAAGAGCTGGAATTGTGAAAAGAGGCTATTTAAATCATTTGCAGTGACCTAAAGCTGCCACCCATTTCAGGTCTTTCTGTTTCCTCTTCATTTTTGTGTCACTGATGCTGCTGCCAGAATGCGATGATTTAGGAACCTGGTTGAAATATTGGCTCACATTTCTTCCCCAGTTGCCTTGAATGCTTTCAGCGTGCTATTCCTCAGCGAGTCTTGTCAGAAGGATGTCTTTCACTGTATTATATCTTTCTGGAAGTGAATGCAGCAACAGATTGTTATTGCCATTCAGAAACCTTCCCTCTCTGTGGTTATGGATGAGAAAACTCGGAGGCACCTTCCAGAAATGAAGCTCCTTTGAAATCTAAAATAATTTTCTGGTCTACTGGTACCCTTTAGTATAAAGATGGAGTAAAGTGGTGAGTGGGACTGTCTTTGCTAAACAATCTCCTTAGAGGGGAAAGGCTAAAGAGCTTTAATACTTACCACCCCAGACTTGCCATAATGCAGTTGTTATTTTATAGCTTTAAATCTGCACCGCTTGAAAGCAGCAGAAAGCAACAGCCTTGTTCAGCACCGAACGACTCAGTTAGAGAGAGCAATCATTTTAAACAAAACTTGTGTGGCACAACACAGGGGACTTTCCATTACCCTCCGGGGCCACCAACATTCCCAGCCAGCAGCAGCACCTGCCATCTCCATTCCCACCGGCTTCTGCTTTGTGTCCAGTCCTTGGGCTTGTTCAAGGGCATCCACCGCCATGTTAATCCAGCTTTATCTTGGCCTCCAGGCTTCCTTATAAACCAGGTGATGAACCAGCTGCTGTGGTGAAGATGGGTTGCATGCCCTATGCACAAGAGTGTCTTCAGCCCATCCCGCCATCACTCTGGTGCCCCTGCTGATGCGCAGAAGCCACTGAGCTCCATGGGCAAGACAGGAAAAGGACATGAGCAGAATATGAGCAAGCTCACAGGGCTTTGAGTGGAGCATGAAGTGGAGTCAGCATGAGGCTGCTGGAGAAGGGAGGTGGGTTGGGGCACGAGTCCCCCAGCATCCATACCTGGGAAAGGCTCCAAGCAGGGCGGGGGTGGCCTGGCTCTGCTGCAGGCAGCCGTGTTGGTGGGCTCCACTCAACAAGGGAAGCTGCAAGGTGGTGGCATGTGGCACTTTGCACCTACAGCTGCAGAACTTCAGCGGGTTTGGGAGTGCAAAGGACAGCTGGGTTCCCAGCAGAGAGGCAAGAGCTGGAGCCATGGCGGAGCTGGTGGGAGGAGAAAGTGCCACACAGATGAAAGAGGCTCTGGCATGGATTTGACTTGAGATGACAATTCGAGGTCTTGTGCTTTGCTGTGAATAACACTGAGCTCCTGCAAAGCAGGCAGTGCCCTCCTCCAGCAGCACGCTCCTGATGGGTGGATGCAGATGTGCAGAGCACAGCTGGGGAGTGGGCTGCAGCAGCTTCTTAGCGGCTGATCTTCACATCGTGTAAAAATGCAAATACTGCTTTTCCTTGGGGCACTTTGGGAGCTATGTGCCTGCCAAAGAATAGCGTAGGAGATTGCTGACAGTGGAGAAGAATATTGTTCTGAATGTCATGACAAAAACTGTCCTTTGATGGTCCATTATAGTGGCTATGGTGGAGCTGGTCAGATCTGTGGACCCACATAAAGAGGTACGTAACAGCTGCCATAAATGAGCACAATCCTCAGCCCAGGCCCTGTCTCTGCACCCCCACTCCCCTCTTACAGCTCCTCCAGCAGAGACATCCCACCCTGGTTCAGCCCTCTCAGATAGTACCTTGTGCCAACACAGGCAAAGTTCTCCATGAATCATAGAATCACAGAATGGTTTGGGTTGGAAGGGACCTTAAAGACCACGTCGTTCCACCCCCTGCCCTGGGCAGGGACACCTCCCACCAGCCCAGGTTGCTCCAAGCCCTGTCCAACCTGGCCTTGAACCCTTCCAGGGATGGGGCAGCCACAGCGTCTCTGGGCAGCCTGGGCCAGGGGCTCACTACCCTCATCATAAAGAATTTCTTCCTCAGATCTCACCTAAATCTCCCCTCTTCCAGTTCAAAGCAGTTCCCCCTCGTCCCATGGCTCCCCTCCCTGCTCCAGAGTCCCTCCCCAGCTTTCCTGGAGCCCCTTTAGGGGCTGGAAGGGGCTGGAAGGTCTCCCCGGAGCCTTCTCTTCTCCAGGCTGAACCCCCCCAACTCTCTCAGCCTGTCTTTGGATGTCTCCAAGCACAAAGCAAGCTGGACACTACCTTAATTGGACCAAGGAAATGAATATAATATAGCAAAGGGCAAGTCTGGCTTCATTCATTAAAGCCTTGCCATGAACTATGTACTTGGGTAATGAAGGGAGACACTAGGTAGGCACTGGGTGAATTAATATCCAAATGACATTATTGCTGAAGCAAGGCAAGCTTCACAGGGAGCGTCGGGCAATGGAAATGCAAAGCAGCAACTCATGAAAGCATCTCAAAATAAACTTGACTCATTTAGAAGTGGTACCTGTTACAGGGGAAACCAGGCAGAGTCTACTAAAAGTGACATGCGCTGGGAGCAACACGGTGCTCACGGATCTAGGGGGTGGAAGCAGTTCCTCACTGCCGGAGGCTTCTTGGGGGAATTTCCATGAAATGAGCGTGATTTAAATGCAAACTGGGAGTTACCTTCCTGGGAGATGCTCTGGTAGGAAAGGAACATGTTTATTAGCTTCATGCAGTTTGGGTTTGCAGCTAAGGGAAACTCGAGGTTCGGAGCTGCAGTTCAATCACTGGTTGACCAGAGCCGCTAACCCCTGCTCCTGCAAGGACACCTGAAGCAGCTTCACGTGACGGCTCCTATTTTGCTGCTTTTTGGTCACCTTTGCCCTGTCTGAGAATCCCCTGCAGAGAGTGCAGAGGTGCTGGTGGCCCCAGAGCCCAGGACCTTGCTCAGAGGGGGAGGAAGGCAGGTCCCCAAGGCCACCCCATGCCCTGGGCCTGCCACCTCCCTGCGGGCTCCTGGCACTGTGCGCACAGCGAAGCTCAGGGGCTTGCAGATTTTAAACTCTCTGCCACTCGCAAGAAGCGACTGACTGCTAGGGCGGTTTGCAGACATCAACAACAAACTCAACCCATCACTGCGAGACAAGAAAGACTTTGAGATTCCGGAGTGAGTCCAGAGAAGGGCAATGGAGCTGGTGAGGGGTCTGGAGCACAAGTCTTGTGAGGAGCAGCTGAGGGAGCTGGGGGTGTTCAGCCTGGAGAAAAGGAGGCTGAGGGGAGACCTTCTCGCTCTCTACAACTCCCTGAAAGGAGGGGGTAGCCGGGGGAGGTCGGTCTCTCCTCCCAAGGAACAGGCGATGGGACAAGAGGAAACAGCCTGAAGTTGTGCTAGGGGAGGTTTAGGATGGATATTAGGAAAAATTTCTCCACCAAAAGGGTTGTGAAGCATTGGAAGAGGCTGCCCAGGGCAGTGGTGGAGTCGCCATGCCTGGAGGTATTTAAAAGATGTGTGGATGTGGTGCTGAGGGACATGGGTTAGTGGTGGTTTTGGCAGCGTTAGGTTGATAGTTGGACTCAATGATCTTAAAGGTCCCTTCCAACCTAGACAATTCTATGATTCTATGACCATCTGTCTTTAACCAGTATTACAGTGTACCTTAAAAAAACAAAATTATTCCCATACTGAGTTGTCCTGCAAATCATCGCGGCATTTCAGTTCAGAGCCTGAAGGGAAGGTAACAGGGTTGAGGAGTGCTCAGAGCCGGAGCAGATCCACTGACACCAAACTAGACATCAGCTACACAGCCTGGAAAGGTGACGTTGGAAGTGTGTGTGTGAGTGTAAGTGCCAGGAAGGGACTTAATCAATTCTTGAAGGACAGAGCCCAATCCTGACAGTCAACTCCAAGCGCCTGGGAATGAATGCAGAGGAATTGATTCATCTCCCCTTTCTGCCAGTGTGACCGGGGAACGCTTCCTATATTTCAGAGGGAAAGCAGACATGTAATGCGGTGGTATGTCAGCAGGCAAGGCTGAAGCCATTTGCTCTGTCATTTTTAAGAATTCAGCAAAACTTGTTCTGACCTGGAATTTGATAAACAAGGACATTGGTGCAGCATTTGCAAAGGGCAGCAGTTAAAAATACCTGGCATTAAAAAGGGGTTTAACCCAGCTGAAGAAAGCCATGGGCGTGATTAGGAGGAATAAATGTCCTGGTTGAATTCATGCTAAGTGATGCATTAACCCTGTCCCCAACAATGGAATCTTGGTGCTGCCCTCCACTCCTTGCATGTGCCCTGGGAGGTGGTAATGTGTCCTCATCCTCAGCGCTCATGTTCCCAAGCATATGGCAGGACCCGGGAGAAGATGCCAAGGGGTCCCTCCCTGCTCAGGGCTGCGGGATGCAGGGTGGAGATGGAGATGATGGCACCTTTATTTTTAAATATAAATTACACCAGCAAGTGGAGGGTCCATTCTAGGACCCAACTCTTCTTGAACTTCACACCAAGTCTGGTCCCTGTTTTTTTCCTTCCTCTGTTTCTTTTTTCTCCTTTTTTTCACAGACTCCCTGCTTATTAATCATCAGAGAAATGACTTTCTTTGGTTGTGACTACAGAAATTTTCAATTAGCCAGTGTGATTGGCTGCATGTAAGAGAATTAATGTAACATATGCTAAGTGTATGCATGACCTATTTAAAGTGATGGATAATCTTTCCTGGTAAAATTCCTTTAATGGTATGTGCCTGCTACACATCAGTGAGTGTAAAATTTTGATTCTAAGTAGCATCACAGCTCGTGCCGCTGCATAGAGAAGCAAGGCAAAAACGGGAGCTAGGTGTTTAACTGATTCAAATCATTGCTAGTTATTTTTAACAAAAAAATTGTAGAAATAACCCGAAAGTACCATGGGTTGAAAGTCGAAGGATCACAAACCTTGAAAGCAGCCAGCTGGCCAAGACCTTTAGGAAATTTGCCAGTATAGTGACATCTAACCAGAAGCTGAACTTTTCAGCAAAAAAATTGCGTGAGCTGAAATCCCACAGAGAAGCTCAATTTTTTTCCTTCAGAACTCAAGTCCCTTGGATGCATTGCAGGGTTTTGTTTTAAAATATTTATTGTATTGTGTAAAACTTCCTGTTGTTTGAATTTGCTAAAAATATGTGATTTGGGGGATCAGAGCCCCTTGCCCAAAATGCCCGTAACAAATCTGCAGCTTCTGCTAACGTCAGGGCTCCCACAACCATATTCAACCTTGATTTAGGGCCTTCAAGTGGTGTCAGAGCCACTGTAGGCTTAAATAAATTGTTTGAGTGGCTAACTACTCTTCTTGTTAAAAATTTCACCTAATTTCGAGTCTGAATGTTTCCAGGTCCAGGTGCTAAATATTGTCCTTAATTATTCCTTTTCCTGATGGATGAAAGAGCCCTCTATCATCAGAAAATGTGTCACATGTAGGTACTTGTAAATGATGAGCAAGTCACCTCTCCGCCTTCTATAAGCCATCTCGAGTCTCATTCCGAGCAGGCTGTCCGGGTCTCACGCTCTCCTGACGCCCATGAGGTTTTCAGGGTAGATGTCAAAATTGTTTCTACTCAGTGGGAAAGGGGTCATAAATGCTGGGTGCAAATGTGACACCATGTCCCTACTAGCGCTGATCTCCTCCTCGGCTGTCCGGTGGCTGCGGTCCTCTCCAGGATACCTGGCACTGTGGTGGGGGCTCAGTGGCATCTTTTCAGGTTAGTGCTTTGCAGAACATGGTCTTTTGTTTTATAAATGCTGCTTAAGAGCAGTGATGTGTAGCTGTAGATCTTCTGGCTCCTTGTTCTTGAAAATATTTCTTCAAAGCTAAAGACAGACCCGAATTGGCGTTGGGATCTGTGAAGCAGTACCACAGCATGGCATCATTTTCTTCTCGCAGCATTTGGGAATGAGCAAAGCAGAGAGGAGGTGGGAAGAGTGGTCCCTGAGGTGCACAGACTCCTCTAAACCCACAAGTATGGGACAGGGCAAGTATGATCCAAGGACAAGTCCTTAGTGAGAAGCTACTCTGCCACGAGTGCTCACTTTCAGGACACACAAGATGAACAAAGGTGAGGAAGGGAAAGAAAGGCACAGAAGTGAAGTAACTTGCCCACAAGAACAGCCGGCATTGGAACCCCAGTCTTTGTCCAGTGCTTTCCCAGCAGACCTGCCAGCCTCTCAAGACCTTTGTCTTTTTGAGACAGCAGGTGCAACTTGGTCAGGCACCACTTAATGCAGTCCCAGATGGCAGGAAGAATTTGTTGTAAGGATCAGTACCCCAAGCTCATGTGAAAATAAAGGGCACCTGTGGAGGAGAGCCAGTCAGACTGTCTTCCACTGGATATTTTTTCCATAATGCTGATTTTCTTGATATAATAAAATTTACATTATTTTTTCCCTTAAATGTCCTTGTCTGAAGCAGGCTCACGCTGGAGGTCTACCAAGGAGAGACAGGTTTTGTGGAAAAGGCAACAAGACAAATGGGTTTCTGACAGTGTTTGCAACTCCAGAAGGAGACTACACAGCTTCAGGGGGAGACTGGACTAATTCATGGAGCAGAAATTCATTGGGAGTCACTAGCTACACAGATATCACTTTTTCAGTTCATGGGTTGCAAATGGCTGGAGGATGGAGTACCCAGGCAAGGATAACATCTATTTTCCTTGTGTTTGTACTCTTCCCTGGACATCCACTTCTGGCCACCATGAGGGCCAGGACGCTGCTTTAGCTGGTCCTTTGGTCTGAGAACGTGGCTGCTGTTCCCAGGGTGATGTGCATCCTGCAAAGTCTCTCACCGATGGGTACGTGGGGCACCTGGGATGCTCAGATGGGACAACTCTGCTCCGCCACAACTCAGGGCACCTCATCCTGCAAGTTGGAGTAGCAGCATCCCAGTGTCTGGTTCTTGCTTTGTACACTGGACAGCAGCATTGCATGTGGGACAGTTTTCCCGTAGGAGCGTTTGGGTTTTTTCTTCATTTAAGCATAGTAAATGACACAACAAGAGTAATGCTCTTCAAGACAGCCTCCATGCTGGTTGCAGGAGAAGCAGGGACCATTGACTGTCTGCTTAAGTAGTGAAGATTTATGTTTCTCTGATATTGGATGAATCTACGCAGTTTTCTTCGCAATTTCTTTCCTAAAGGACAAAGTTAACTTTAAAACAAAGAACTAAATAGCTCTAGTGGGATATTAAATTTCTACCAATATGAGAGAAATAAAACAGCTGTAACTGTAGCAATTTATTTTTGTGTTATTGTTATTTCCCTTTACTGTGTTACGGCTTGTGTTCTGGGAACTGATTGCACCAATTTCCAATGCTGTTACCTCTTGATATTGTAAGTACCATGCTACAAGCAGATGATCAAGGACTTGTCTTTACTATGAATATAATAGATGTGCTCTTGACTTTTCTTCAGTTAAGATTCTAGTGAAGACAAGGCAATTTTTAGCTTTGGTACCTCTTCCCAGAGGCACTTTCGCACAGCCCAAAAGAGACCAGCCTTCACTATCAGGCACCGAGGAGCGTTAGCTATCCTCCTGTGAAATACAGGTAACACATGGCTCTGTATTTATTACTGCCGTGTAGCGGATCAAAGCGATAGCTAAAGGTATAGTGTATAGGTAAAAACACAGTACATCGCACTAATGGAAGTGCCTTCCTCAAGATACGACAAAAAGTGGGCTGAGATGATGGACTCTTTGATTGAACATGACTCTGTTTGGTGGCATAAGAAGGTATGGGCCCTGGAAGAGTGTTAAACTGATGCATTTTATCTCTCATTTAGGGAAGGCTATCTTGTCAAAACTCAGTGGTGTGCTGGTGTGGTCCTTTCCACCATGTGGTTTAAGATGTCACCTTGTAAAAAGAAAATCGTTCGAGACTTGTCCACTGTTTCAACATAGGTGTATTCTGCTCCTTGACTTGGTAGCTACCTCTGAAAAATAAGAACAGCTTTGTTTTCAATAAGATTTTATTTTGGGTTAGTTAGTTCAGTTTAGTAACACGTGTTTAACCCCATGAAATCAAGGATGTGCACATGGAAACTCCAGAGTCAGAGTGTGACACCCGACTCCTAAACAGTCTAGGAAACTGAGGACCTCTTTTGAAAGAGAACATTGCTTTTGCATTTGATACAAAAAAGGAGAACAGATGTGGAGCAAGGTTTCTGTGGGATCTCAGGATCCTGTGCTGATTTTTTTCCTTTCCTTTTCCACACAGAGGTTTCAGTCCCTGAGGAATGGCCATAGCCGTCCATACAAACTCCCCATCAGGCACAACCAAATCAAATCAGGAAAAGGCTTGCTCGAATGCTCTTCCCGATAACAGGTTCTTTCTCTCTGTTCTCTTTTAGGCAAACATTGGGAGTCTAGAAAATGGCCTAACTGGGTGCAAACAGGACGAGGGAGTTGTGCCAGCAGCTGAAGCAGGAGGTTGTCTGCCCCAAACCCAATGCAGGTGATGGACACAGGCTCAAAAACGAGGCCTGTGGGGGAAGGCAAAGGCCTTGGCGGGCCCCTGCAGCCCCCTCCTCAGTGACCAGGCTCTGCTGAGAGCCTCCCCACGCGGATGGAGACATGGGAGAGGATGGAGACCCCTGTGGGGGCTCCAACATTTGGACTCCCCAGAGAGTCCAGCATCTCAGTCTGCTTTTCCCTTTATATGAACCTGATCCTTCACTGACAGCCGTTCTTTCAGCCATACTGCAGCTGGCCCTTGGGGTTAGAATCACAGAATTGTTTGGGTTGGAAGGGACCTGTAAAGCCCATCTAGTCCAACCCCCTGCCACGAGCAGGGACATCTTCAACTAGATCAGGTTGCTCAGAGCCCTGTCCAACCTGTCCTGGAATGTTTCCAGGGATGGGGCATCGACCACCTCTCTGGGCAACCTGGGCCAGGGGCTCACCACCCTCACAGCCAAGAATTTCTTCCTCACATCTCATCCAAATCTCCCCTCTTTCAGCTTAAAACCCTTCCCTCTCGTCCTATGGCTCCCCTCCCTGCTCCAGAGTCCCTCCCCAGCTTTCCTGGAGCCCCTTTAGGGACTGGAAGGGGCTGGAAGGTCTCCCCGGAGCCTTCTCTTCTCCAGGCTGAACCCCCCCAGCTCTCTCAGCCTGTCCTCACAGCAGAGGGGCTCCAGCACTCCCAGCATTTTTTGTAACCCTCCTCTGGAGTCACTCCTGACTTTGGGCTGACAAGATGTTAACACTGACGAAAAGGAAAAGCAATGAGTTTAGGTGGGAGGTTAAAGCCAAATTACAGTGTAAAATGAGACCCGTCCTGAGGGGGGTCTCCCTCTGGAGCAGATAAGCAGCGATGTGGGCAATGCTGATGTTTCTCTTTCTTGCATCTGGGCTCCTGCAAGGGGCTGTGAACAAGCCCAAGCTGTTGGTCGCAGCGTGAGGGCAACAGAGAATGATTCCTGTGTCATGCAGGAGAGAGACAGTGATTAAACGTCATCTTTATCGGCCATTTCCTCATGGGAAGTAAATCAGTGTGGCTTTGCTGACTTCATAGATTTATGCTACTTCAAGGAAATCGATCCGATGTATTTATGTTACTTTCTGCTGGAGGTTGTAAGTTCTCCACAGCTGGGACTGAAGGGACATCTTGTAACATGGCTGCACGGTCTGGTCTCGGCGCACTGTATCTGTGGCTGGTGGCTCCAGGTGGTCAGTGCTGACTTTGTCCTCAGGGCTCTGCTGCCTTCTCTGGCCTCATGGTCAGAGGCCATTGGTGGCACCAGGGGTTACCTTTCGTGGTCACATTTCCACCCATTTATCAGACATTTCCACACTGGTTATCTTCCTTTCCTCCTGGGTCTGTCATGCTGTTCATCACTGCTTAATTAATTACTTCACCTAAGTGCCGAGTCTGCCCCCGGCTCCATCCGTTTTCCATGTGCCGTCAGCCAAGCGCATGTCTCCCCGCTGCAGAGCTGTGCTTCACAGTGCCTTCTCTGTGCCTGGCACAAGCCAAGTCAGAGGTACCGCTTCTAATGGAACAAGGCTCTTCTGCCGGCTTCGATCACCTCCGATGCCGTGTTGTAAACACGCTGCTCTGCCCCTTCCCAGCTAAGCGTGTGCGTGTTTCTCACTTGCCCATCAATTATGTGCACAACTCAAGCACAGAAAGAGCTGGACTTGCTGCTTTTCAGGATGCACATCTACTGCACCACTTTAAATCACAGCCTTGACTGTTCAGTTGCCTCTACAGCAGAGCATGCGAAGAGCAGAAAGAGTGAGAATCTAAGTTACCACTTTTCCCTATTCAAAGTATGTTTTATAAGTGGATGTTCTCAGTGTTTTCTTATCAGCAAGTGAGGTCTTTGGGGAACACAAGCACTGCCATGTGACAGTAACCTCAGTGGAACACCCAGCAATTTGCCTAATAAAGATTTCAGATCCTCCATCCCGATTCCCACTGCCAGGCATGTCTAGTGACAGCTTCTCTGTGGAGGAACACTCGAGAAAGCAGAGATGTAGAAAACCAAAGCGTGAAGAGCAGCCCAAAGCATGACGACTAAGCTCATTAATCTCCCCACGTGGATGATCTGGTTCAGAATTAGCTTCATGATGTTGCATTTGCATTTCCCATTGACCTACCTGGAGAGCAGCCTTGAGATATTAACTGGCAATGAAAGTCCAGAATAAAGTTCATGAGCTTTTTCAGGATTCTTATCCAACAAATGGCTTACCCGAGAGACAGGCACTCATTTACTGTCATTTAAATTGAGAAGTTTTAACTAGCCTCGGGAATACAGTTTTCCCACCAGTCTTAACAGCTATTAGGATAGTCCTCACTTTGCTGGAGATCACTCTGGGTCAGGGGATGGGTTTTACTCTACCACGGATTCCCTGAACGACAATGGCCATGCCCTGAATCCATGCCTCAGTTTCTCACTGAGGTAGTAGGGAAGATGTTCATATTCATCTCATATTCTCCCTCATTGATTTTGAAAAGTAAAATCCTTGTGGCAGGAGCTGCCTGCTCTGTACCTCCAAGTAAGAGACTTTTTAGTAGAATTAATTACAATTAATAGTTTTTTTCTGATATTTCAGGTAAAGGTTTTACAGAAGTGTTGCTGAAAGCAGTCAGTTATGCTGGGCTTTTCCCCTTACTTTCAAAGAAAGGCGGATCAATTTTTATTATTGAGGAATGAAATCAGACAACTGTAAAGTAGTCTTTAATTCTATTTCATGTAAGCGATGTATTGATTTCAGATTAAGTAATAGTAACTGAAGATCTTTCTCTAAAACTGTTTGTCTTCCACACAAAACCTTGTACTAGGACATTTTATAAGGTTAACTCTGGAATTGCAAAGTGTCAAATTATTCATCTTTCGCATGCCTTCTTATTTTTTCAGTGATATCATAGAATCATAGAATAACAGAGTGGTTTAGTGTGGAAGGGACCTTTAAAGGCCATCTAGTCCAACCCCCTGCCATGGGCAGGGACATCTTCAACCAGACCAGGTTGCTCAGAGCCCCGTCCAGCCTGACCTGGAATGTTTCCAGGGATGGGGCATCGACCACCTCTCTGGGCAACCTGGGACAGTGTTTCACCAGCCTCTATATGTGGTCTTCTATATGTGTAATATAGTATAGTACAGTATCGTATAATATATGTATATGCTTTAGCCCAAGTCTTTCATCTTTCAGAACTCTGGGGCAAAACCTAGAGTTTCACCACTGATGGCAGCTCCATCCATCCTTGGTCTGAGCAGTGGACGCAGGGATGGTCTCTCTGCACACCCAGTGGCTTTATCCTCATCCCAGCGTGGGACAAACAGACCTGGAGCGCAGTCTGGTCTCCAGATAGGTATGTTGTGTGTCCTGTGGCTGAGTGTCTGAAGTCAACTGAAAACATTGATGGTCTTTGCTGTGCTTTAGGTCGGGTTGAAGCCCATGGCCTTCTGGCAGCATCCTAAAGCTTGCCAGCTCTGGTGTTTTCATGCCACAGAGGAGATTCTCCGTGAGCTGTTTAAACTTGATCTCAGAGCTCCCTGTCTCAGCTTCAGGGAGCAGCAACATTTTCATCCAGTACCTGGCTGCAGTTTGCTCCTCAGCCCTCATTAAGAGCAGTCAAGTAATCATGTCATTCCTGTGGTGAACACCTCCTCCATTAATGTTATTTTCCTTAAACAGACAGTGCTTTAAACGCTGGCAGTATGCCTAACCACTCACTGCAGAAATTAGGGCTGAGCCAGAAAGGTGCCACTTTAGACCCTCTGCATGCTTCATGCCCACTCCTTAATCCCAAGGGAGACACTTATTTACAGAAAGCCTCAAAATAATCATGTCCTAGTACTTCGTTGCAGCTAGCCTTGCAGTGAGAATCCACAGCGGCTCAGTCTCTTCGGCTTAGGGAAGGAAAGGTTAAGAGTTGACTTGAACACAGTCCAGGGATTCCTACACAGAAAGAGGATTGTGAGAGTCACCTTAAATTCTGCAGAAAAAAGGTAAGGGAAAAAACATCCATCAGTGGCTGGAAGCTGAAGCTTGACAAAGAAATCCAAACTAGAAACAGGGCACAGATGTTCCATAAACCCATTTTTTTGGGAGCAGGGCCCCAATATAATTTTGTTCTAAAGCTCTTTTTAACTTGCCAGGACACCTGAAAAAGATCTTGAGCCCCACACTAAAGAATATAACACTGCTGGTGATAGTGCTGACTTTCCAGGTGAAGTATTTTGGATTGATTGCAATCTGTTTCATTTCCTGTACACCTTTGGGATACAACACCACAGTAGCTGAGCAAGTCTTCATCCTGGAAATCAGCTGAAATAGTCTTTTTTCCTGACACGCTTGTACTTATCCTCTGTAGGAATTAGTCTAATCAGAGGAAAATAGGAAAATTAGAAAGATGTTCAGGTTGCTCTGTCAGCATCGTTCAGTCCCAGAGCCCAGCGGTACCTGGATTCAGTGATGGCTCCGAATCAGGCTGGGCAGAGAGCATCACCAGCTCCCTAATCTCTCTCCATCCTTTTAGAGTATGTCCATGCCCTGTCCTCATCCTAATTTCCTGGATCATGTCAACAGTACTAAGGTCTGGTTTTCAACAACCACTTATGCACATGGGAGTGATACTATTCCCTTTGGTTTCCCAATGGACGGTTCAGTTGCATTAACCGTTTGCACAGTAAATGTTTATAAACTCAGTTACACCATGACTGAGAGCATCCCAAGTAGCTTGATCTCCACCACCTTTCTTATGAAAGAGGTCTATTTGAGACCCTTGGAAAGCCTTTTCCATACATTAAGCCTGAATCTTCTTCCATTTTTCATCTCAGCTCCTAAGTTAAGAACTTTCTTATCCTCCTTCACCTTTGCTGAAGCAGAAGAACCCCTGTATCACTTCCTTCTGTCGTGATGGATGTTTCATGCACAACAGAGTCAGGAGAACCCTGGAGCTCTACAAAACCCACCTCTTGGTAATTGTCTGCAAAGGCTTGGCCCTGCAAAGAGCAGGACTTTTTTGGTCCATCGACACAGCTGTACTGAGCATGAGTGTTGCTTTGAATACTGTACAGGGAAAGGGCAGTCCTTCCTCAGCAGACACAGAGGGGGCCTGATCTGGGAGCAGACTGGGTTTTATTGGCATTTATTAGTTAATCTACATTGGTGCCCTGAGATGATTCTGGGCTTGGTACTCTACAAGGAGATAATGTTAGACAGGAGCTGTCTGCAGAGTTTCCCAGCGTATTTAAATTATGAGACAACAAGCAATTGGGACAATAAGGAGAGGAGACACTTTAGGTGCTGTCAGTCACCGGTATCATTGCTCTGCAGCAGAGAATGTTAACTCCTCTTCATAGCCTGAATATTGTGGGTATAAAAAAAGGAGTTGCTAATACTTTCCACGCTCATAAACATGTAAGTTGTAATGAAGCCATGAAAATTGTACCAGTGCAAGGCATGCTTTCTGGGAAGGATGAAATCAGATAAAATGGCAATTCAATTAACTCTCCAGATGAGGAATGAGTCTAGTGAGAAAATCAACGTATCACTGGACTGGTGCATTTCCAAAGGCAAGACAGGCGTAAACAGCCTAAAGCAATGTTTTATTTATATTCTCACAAATCTCTGAAAGAAGCAATATGTTTCACTGAAATTAGTAAGTAAGGTGAAAAGAAGGTGAGAGCTCTGATTAAATTAATTAGTTCACTGGAATGAGTGCTGGGTCCCAAGTGCTGCTCTGAAAACCTGTATGCATCCTTCTGGTACAAACCACGGGATGGGGAGGACCTGAAAACTAGGGCTCTTCTGAAGGCAACATCTGTGGTGGGACCTATTTCTGAACTGCCCATTAGACTGCTGTGATTAAGAGACTGCCCAGGATGACATTAAGTGACTGACGTCAGGAGTAGTCTAAGTTTGCGTTCACTTATTTTGCCACTTTCTCAGTGTAGCTGCATTTCCAATTTAGTATTCCAGGACTTTATCCTTTTGCATCACAAACAATAACATGCGTGGCTTTCCTTTGAAGTTGCATAGTTGTTTAAAGCTGTTCGGGTGAAGCTGGTAGGGAAAGAAGGAAGATGTGTTTTCTCAGCCCGTGTATCCAAAACTGCAGCCCAACCCTAAGTTGTGGTCCAAGGGTGAATTTGGGCTGATATTGCTGAGTGCTGAGAATAAAGAAAGAAAACTTCCCTGCCAGCCTTCCAGTGCCTCTTTGGGTAGGGACATTGGTGGAAAGTTCATTTACAGCTGCAGGACTAAAGCCCTGGGAAAAGCTAAACTGGAGGAAACGGGATGAAATGAAAGGATTTTTACCAGTTAGGACCTCAGCAGATGGCCTGTGAGCAGGAGCCAGCTCAGTAACTTTGCTGTGATACAAAACACATGGATCAAGACAATATCATTTATGCTAACAAAGGCAGTAGTTTTTTTAAAATTACATTTCTCCCAGAAGTATGTTATTTCTGAGTTGCTTTGGTGATGGGACGTGTCTATGTGTGACTTTCCCCGCATCTTTGGTGATGGGACATGTCTATGTGTGACTTTCCCCGCATCTCCTGAAATAAAACCTTTATTTGGGGCAGGTCAGGATTGCAGAACAGAATGAGTCCTTCTGTGTGCTCCTAGTGAACTCCCTTCCGCGCCTTGTCCCGCTCTCCTCCTCCTCCTCCTCTCCCAGCGCCTGCTGCCGGTGATGGAGATCAGCAGGCTCCTTTGCTATTTGAGATTTGTGTGCTCTTCTGCGGAGGCATCAGCTTGAACAGAAAGCTAATAAGTGCTTATTATATTGATTATCACAGTGGGATTAAACTAATCCTCTAAGGGATCAATTCACTATTGTTAACTTCCTAGTTCTTGACAAATTGACAATGTCTGATCCCAGGTAAAGTGATAATGCAACCTGGGAGGGCTGGCTATTTCCCCTGAAAGCTTCTCACTTCTCCCTTGGCTCTAATTTGCTCGCCTTCACCCAAGGTCAACAGCAATGTTCCCCTCTGTGGGCTGGGGTCATTCAGAAGTATGAATCTAAACAAGAAAATGCAAATTTTAAATACAGTGTAATGCCAGTCACAGAGCATGAGGAAAGAAACCCCTTTGCTGAGGCTGCTGAAGAGATGCTTTAATTGAATACTGGTAAAAGAAGCTTTGTTTAAACAAACATGCTAAGTCCAGCAAGTTCTGCAAGGAGGCTGTGTTTTCCTCTTCCCCCACTGTGTAAATATAGATTCCTTTGGAATATTTATGTGCAATAACGGCTGCCCTTTAGATGCTGCCCCAATATGTGAAACCTCTGCCATGCGGCTCGCTCCAGCGCTGCTCGAGCATGGGGAAACATCACAAGATAAACGTGAAGTGCCAGGACCAAGGCGCCAATTGTTGTGTTGACTGAAAGGGAGCTGATGAGTCCTCTGGAAAACTGTTTAAGACATGTCTCACTGGAAGGTAACAAACCTCCCGTGACAGATGCAAAACCACAGCCAGATGCTCAGAGCTTTTCCTGCCGCTTTTTCCCATCTGCCTGTTCCATCCCTAAGGGCCTTCACTCCGGTTTTAGCTGCAGTTTTGGGTGTCACTCACTCTGGATCCAGGTGCCACGAGGCAGCACACCCTGGAGCTGGGTGGCACGGCACTGGAGGGCATGGGGGAGTTTGATGGAACTCAGTAACTGGGCTGCAACCTCCCACGGCTGAAGGTTGACGTGGGATCACCGGGTAAGGCTGCTGGCAGGTGTCGGCGATGCAGATGTCTGAGGTGCTTTGGTAATCTCATCTCAGAGACGGCATCATCACAGACTGTTACTGTTGTGTTTCCATCAGGAAAGTGGTGCCACAGACTTTTGGAGATCGGAGGAACCCCCGATGGTCCTCCCGTACTCCTCTGTCCTCACTTCTGTCATTTCTTCTCCAGTGTCATGGACCAGATTGTCCTGTCTTAAAGGCTTCTCATCATTTTCACACTACTACTGAATCTCTCCTGGCACAAATTGGTCCAGTTCACCATCAGAGTGGCCCAAGGGTTCATGTCCCGCTGGGACATGAGCGCAGGGACTGAGATCCCCTTAGTAATAGCAGAGCTGCCCTTTTTCACAGAAAAAAACATTTACTGTCAGGAAAGAGGGGACACCAAGTGCCTGCCAAGGAAATTTCCCATATTCCCAGTCCTTTCAGTGGCTTTTAGGATGAGGAAGGCATAAATCTTAAGGTCTTCTAGCAAATCTGAACTAATGGGATTAATTAATCCCATTGTTCTATAAAGTAGGTTATTTAAAGTGATGATGATAAGTGTAACAACAAAATTACTTGCTATACACGGCATTACAAAAATCACAGCAATAACCAAGTGATTGAACTGCTCTTTCTACAACCTTCGTAATTCTGTCTTTTCATTGAGTCTTCTGTTTGGGTTCGTAGGTTTTATTTCCCTTGAAATCTTTGCACTCTGCAAAGTTTCATTAGAGAACTGAGACACGCTATTGTGCCAGGTCTCAGCGTGCAGTAACCGACTCATCTGGTCCCCGGGAGCTCATGGGGCAGTGAGCAGGGGTCAACCTACCCTAACAATAGCGCTGTGACCTGCTCTGTTCATGACAATGACAAAACTAATGAGCAGGTTCAGGTTGTTTAAGTCATTCTCTAAGGGCTAATTGTCTTTGCCCTCAACCTAGCTGCAGAAGAGACTCAGACTTCCCCAAGCCGTTTATTGCCTTACTCTGATGAGTAAAGACAGCTCAGTCGCAGCTCAGACTGTGGTGGTTGGTCAATCTGGCTGTGAAGAATCTCCCTGTAATGTCTGCCAAGTGCATCAGAGGTGGCGTTACCTTCACTGCAGAGAAAAGCCATTGTACCCTTCTCTGAGAAGGGTCAAATTGAACAGGCAATAACTCAAATTTCCCTTTGAAATTTCCCTTTAGCTGGGGAATAGATGTTGGAGGGGCTGGTTCCAAGTGCTAGGAGGGACCAGGTCTTTTTTTGAACCCTGATGATTGTGATCTCCTGGAAACAAACTGGCTATGAGCCTCAGAGTTTTGGCCAGAGTTGGGGCAAAACGTTCTGGAGAGGTAAGGACAATTGGATTTTTGCATTTCAAGGCGATGGCCAAGAAAGGAGTGGAGGTTGGACAGAGAGCTGGAGAGGGGATAAGATGAGCTTGCTGCTACTGGACAGGTCAGAGAGGTGGGGAAAGCAACTGTGGAGAGGGATCAGCGCTCAGGTCATGAAGACCAAAGACATGGGCTGGTCAGTAAATTCTGCGCTGGCTTTGCTTAGTGCTGTGAGAAAGAGTCTCTGGGGCCTTTGGATAGATAGACGCCACCCAGCCATGACGGAGTTGAAGCGGGAAGATGAATTTCACTGGGGCCACAGTTTTCTGTGAGCAAAAGGAATGATCCAGGTCGGCGTGTATGGCCTTTGGAGACCTTGTTTGGCAACATGACTGCCAGAGATAGAAAAAAATAGACGTTAAGAAATAAGTTAAAAGTTTATCAAACTTGGCTGAACTAGAACATCCCACATCTTCACTTGAAAAGCTCATGAAATTCAAGCAACCAATTAGTATCACAGATATGCAGCAGAAGCTGACGAGCCGTTCAATAAACAAGTGATCCTTGCAGTACACAAAGTCAAAGGCAGAAACACTTCACATGCAAGCGAAGCGAGGGCTCGAGGCAGTCCCACAGCAAGAGAAGAATTCTCAAGTTTTGCATTAATTGGATTTTTAATGGCTTTCAAAACTGACTTGATCTGTGAAGTACTCAATAATTACAGAAGATTAAGGTGACACTTTGAAAAATGGGTGGAACAAGAACATGAATGAAGCAAACTTTGCTTTGTCCTAATTACAGATAAACAACAGATAACGCGGACTTGATAATCCTCCAGAATAAATAAACAGGAGAAACAGGCTATACAAATTATGTTTCATGCTGGTAAATAACCTTTTAATACTGGTATTTACTGGCACTTACCTCCGTGTGATGACAACGGCCAGACATTGCCCTGCACTGCCTACAGCTGAGTGAACAAATCCACCATAATTCACTTTAGCTGTACTATTTCCAAAAAGAGACAAAATTATTGGCCTTCCTTCCACAGAGTAGGGTTTTACATGGGGAAAATGTAGCGCTTCACTTCCTCGCGAAGGAATATATACGCAATAGCTGCTGTCTCTGCAGTGGTGGCGTGTAGGACACCAAGGACACTTGCACTAGCGAAACTAGTTAAGCCTATGAAAACTTTTGTGCAAAATATTTACACTATTGCCACAGTTAAATGTGCAAGCTATCAGATTGTATCCACACACATGCCTAATTATCCATTACGCATGCAATTACATGATTTTAATGTGCTCTCATCATAATTAAGGCAGCAAATTAGGGGGCATAATTGCACATGCAAATGTGCACGCCTGCCTTTTTTCTTTCTTTTCTTCTCTAAGATGTTAGGATAAAAAAAAAAATAAAGAAAGAGAGGTCAGGGATAAATTTAATTACCTGTTTTCTTAGGAGGATTTAAAATATCAATAAGCAACTCTTAAATATGGAGAAGGGTGGCTTCAGCCCTTGGTCTGGAACCAAGCACGCAACAGAGCAGACGTCTGAATGCTGTTATCCCAAACCAGCTACCCCAGCTGACTGTTTCTTTTGTACACCTGCTTTCCTGGGGTTTTTTTACAACCTTTGCTTATGGTTTTGTTTTACCTGGTGCTCAGAAAGTGATTATAAAAAGCCTGTACGTACCGCCGGGACCCTTTCCCTCTGTCCTCCTGGCAGCTGGATCCCAATCTACGGTCCTGCTTCTGAGAGATGACCTTTTAAAGTCCTCTTGTCTAAAGGTTCCTGTGTTTTGCCTTAATCCTGTTTCAGATCCCAGAATAGTAGTTTTCCAGATTAAACGCGGGTTACTGGGTGAATCATTTTGTTTGTTTGTTCAAAATGTGTTTGCTTCATTTTGCTTTCCTAAATCTAGGGATGAAAAGTGGGGATCAGCAGATTATAATGGAGGATATTTTTATTCCTGGGAGGAGATTATAATACACATTTCTGTTGCGCTGTGGCTGAGACAGATTGGGATGTCGTATGTTGCAAGCCACAATTGAAAGCGGTCACCAGCTCTGCACCGGTGGAATTACTTTGCATCTCTGTGTGGTTTTTGTTCTGGGTGCTGTGACAGCACCTCTCCCTCACTTCACACGGCGTGACGAGCTTCATGCCAGCTCTGGCTGCCGGGGATTTTTAGAAGTGCATGCTGAAATCTCCTTCTGCGGATTTTTTTCAGGTCTGGGAGCTGGAACAATAATAAAAAATAAAGGGTTTGGGGGGGAGGAGGGGGGAAAAAGGTGTCATGAAAGCAGAAATAGTGCCTGCCTCTATCCGAGCTTGCCTGACAAAATACACGGTGCATCCTTAACCCCTCCTGGGGAAGCTCCGTTAAATTGCTATCCTGGTGGCCGGAAAGAAAACAAATAGTAACAAAAGCATCCCTCCGTTTTCCTCCGTTTGTGGTGCTTGGTGGGACACATCTCCCATGCCCATTCACACCCTCCCAGCAAGGCAGCTCTGAAGCTGGAGCTTTTCTTTTCAGAATGAAAGAAATACAGAAGTGACTTTTGGCGCGGTAAAGGCTCCTGGTGCACTCTGATACAATTCATAATGCAAGGAAATATATGCATTTCTTAAGCCCTGAGACGGCCCCTTTGTCTTTCCTTAGGTGTCTGATAGAGTCCAGCTGTTATGGCAGCAATGACACTTCCATACTTTCATCTCTCCGGCGTGGCCTGAAAGCAGCAGATCATTGTGGTGCTTTAGAAATCAGTTGCCAGCTGGGGATTTTGGAGCCCAGCTACGAGAAATAAAGGGACCATTTGATAAAACTTTTCCTACCCTGGTTACACCTTGGGACCGGCCAAAAATGTTGTCTGACACTTCGAAAAGAACAAAGAAGAGGTTTACAACTGCCAGCTCCCCCCTGGAGAAATCAATGAGCAATGTTTCCTTTCAGACATACCCTGATTAACCAAAAATGCATTTCACTTGAGTCCCAGCTTACATCATGGGGCTTCAAGAGCATCCACTTGTTCCATGTGCCGTGTGCTGGAAGATGCATGGGCTCCACTCCTCTAAGACTGACGTTGTCCTTTGCAAAAGAAACTATCTACAGAGGGGTTCCGTCAGTGGTTTTGCATTATAATTGCCTCTGGAGTCTCGGAGGTGTCTTCATCATGGTTTCCGAATTAGGATGTGGTATGGCGAACCCTAAAATTGGCAGAGGAGAGGAAGGGTGTACGTGTCCTTGGTCTAAGCACCCGATGGCTCGGTCCTCCACCTGCTCAGGTTAAGCACATGGGGATGCCTCTGCAGGAAGACAGTGAAGTCTCACGAACCACAGGTCCCACAGACTTGTGGTCCAGTGGGTACTTGTGAAGATATGAAACACGGAGCATGATCAGACTGGAAAAGGAATTTTAAAAATTCCTTTTTAAATGCTGTAAATTATAACACAGAAGGGAAGACAGTACCATTACTTTAAACATAGAAAGGTAATTTACTATTCCATCAGATAGCATCAAAAGAACACTTTAAATGTAACAAAATAATTTACTATCCTATCAGCACTTCAACCTCCCAATACCCAACTTGCACTGAAAAGGTGAGGGAAAGGGCTAGAAATGCAAAACCCAGACAGAGGTGGGTCTATGCCAGAGTCCAGAGCGTGGGGCCACGTTCCTGCACTGGTGGGGACCGTGTCCTGCCAAGGCCAGGGGCAGTCCGGGGACAGCATGGGGCACAAGCCAGGTGTCAAAAAGTTTTCTCTCTTGGAAGGGAAAATCCCAGTCTTGCAGCAAAGCAAGGCTAAAAACTCTTAACAAGTTGTTAGTGACATTTGTAAGTAAATATTGCCACACGGGTGGATGCAGCCAGTTTTACCTAAATAACTGAATCCTCGCTAGAGGCAGAGCTCAGGCATGCAGGGGGACCACAGCACTTGGTGAATAACATTTTAAAACGCTGGATGGAGCAGGGTTTATCGCAGAGCTCATTTTAGTGTTCCTACAGCTAGAGCAGGCAGGCGGAGCGGCCAGAGCTGAGACCTTGGTCATGGGGCAGCAGGGTTTTGGGGGGCAAGGCTGCCTGTTGGATGCTCTTGAAAATATTTCATTATTAGTTTTATTACCACATTTTCCTTCGCAACATAATGCATTTCTCTGGCTGATGGCTCAGCCCTCACCCTGTGCTGTGTTTTAGTCCCGGGAGCAGCAGACTTTTCCGACCCACAGAGGTGTCCCCAGCTGGAAACATCTCAGACCACTTGTTGATAAGGTTTGGAAAGGGCTGAGACATCTTTTTTCCCCGTTCCTGGCAGGACCAGGCAACCCCACCTGCACAGCAGGTCCATGCTAAAATAAATAAGCAAATAAGCTGAGACACGCATGTGTTATACTATAAATCCATTTATTCCCTACATTTATTCATATTTAAATCCATTTATTCACTACATTTAAATAGAAGTAAGAGCAAGGAAGAGAAAAAAAAAAAGGAATCATAAATACAGTGGGTTTGTCATGTTTTCTGTGCATCAGATGTTTGTTTTACTGCAGAACTTCACGGGAAGCTTGCTGCATGCTGTCAGGGAATTGCCAGCAATTATTTCTCTGGTATTTGCTTAAATAACCCTGAGGTTTAACATTGTTTGATGCCTTCTGAAATGCCCTGGGAAGACAAAACTCAGATCTGTGCTTCTGCCCAGAGATGAATCTTATTTTTCAGAAGATGGGGAAATAATGCCACATCACTTGCTCCCACCAGCAGCAGGAGAACGCAGCGGCAGGAGACCTTCTCCAGCAGCCACATTGTCTGTGTCAGGAACATGTTGCAGGTGGGGCTGCAAGGAAGGAATGAAGAGATCTGGGAAAAAAAGGGGGGGAAAAGAAGGAAAAAGCACCTGTGGGGTACTTATTCCATCAGTATCCCCCAATGTGTTCCTTCCTTCCTTCCCTGGAGGCATCTGGCCCGTTGGTCTGCTAAAACTGTCCCCACGTTGGTGACTGAGGAGATCTGACCTTGCTTAGGGACCTCTGGAAATTTTTCTATATTGTTTGCAGAGACTGTAGAGGTCCTGGGGCAATGTTACAGTTTTGCAGCTACGCATGGAACACACACACACACGAATAGAGTGTTATGGGGAACTTCTCAATTTGGTCTTTGCAGATGGAAATGGCTTTGGATGAACTGATGTTTGGAGCTGATGCTGAGAAAGAAATCAAAAAGCCTGAAACAGCAGTACCATGACTGTAACACGTGTATCGTTGTAAATAACTTCCTGGGCTTTTCTCACTCTCCTAATCAAATATTTTGAAATATATATATAATGAAGAATTTTACTGCCACTGCTTTTGCTTAACAACGGAGGGCAGGAAACATGGCATGTGCGTGCTGAAATGGACCTCTGTTTTTTCCTGTAGTTAGGTTAATTTAATTTTTTTTTTTAAAAAATCTTAATAGTTTAAACAGAACAATATATAGTTTATTTTAGATTATTTTAAACTGATTATTTAATTTAGACTTAGAGTATTCCCGTATTTAGATTATTGAAGATATAGCGTCAGTGCAGCTGTGGGGAAGTGAGCTGGGTTGCATCGTTCTGAGCAACCATCTGCGGAGGAGCCAGCTACGGCCACTGGGAGCATAACAGCCTGAATGCACACAGCTTGATTTTGAATTATACTTAATTATTAAATAACTTAATTGCATTATATTGCACATTCTTTAAAATACGTTTTTACTTGTAATTGAACAGAAGTAATTTCTATCCCCACAACCATAGCCTGCCCACGTTAAGACTTTGGAGTATCAACATAAAAAACCCCAGTAACTGCACTCAGATTTGAGATTTTGTCGGTGACCTGAGGTTTATACTTTCCGCAATAAATTAGAGCCAATCCAGAAAGCACATATTTATTACTGTCCCAAGAACCGTTAGTAGTGCTTCAGTCAATAAAAGATGATAACTCTAAGCCCAGAAAGAGGTTTAAAATCACAAGAGATGATTTACTGGGCTGGGAGGCAGGAAAACAAAACAATGGCTGGGAGGGAAAAAGCTCAGCGAGATGCTCTCACTGAGGTCTGTTCTACCTGGAGTAACAAGCGTACTGGGAGATTTAGCCTTTATAATTCAAAACAGATTATTGCCATTTTGTCACATGAACCTCATCGTGAATAAATGAGCTCTGAAAATGGGTTCTGTTCAACACATTTCCAAAAACCAATCAGACATGAAATTGGTGGTGCTCACACGACATCCACGAAAGCACGGTCAAACGTACGCTGTGATATAGACCTGCCCGGCAGCTTTTGCAGTTAACTTTCACAGTTTGCAGGGTTTTTAAGCTTAGATTGGAGAGCTGAAGTCAAATCAACATTTCTTGTCGGTCTTCCTACCACCGGGCCCTGGTCGGCAATTGTGTTCACAGAGGCAGCAGTGAACCTGCCAGGGTACACCAGGCACGTCACAACAGTCCCTGCTCAGCAGAAATGTTGTCAAGCATCATTTTGCTGCTGCATTTGAAAAAACTTTCGCTAAATTCAGATGGGTAATTTTACAGAAAATGTTAATTGCTTCACCTCAAAAAAAAAAAAAAATGGCAAAACCCCTAGAAGTTCACAGCTTTGCAACAGAACGGAGAAAAAACCAGCAACAACAGAAAAAAAAAAACTAGGAAAAATCAACATGTGAAATAAAAACAGTATTCAAGCTAGACAACCACAAAAGAGAAGCAAGTTGCCTAGACAGGTTGGGCACCTTGCACACCCAAAAAATGATCCACCAAGACAATCCGGCTAGCGTTTTCTCAAAATTGTTCAAATCACCTTCTCCCATCAATGGAGTTATTTTTGGTGCAAGTGCCAAGTCGCAGCTTTGATTCCTACAGATGAGAGCCAGGACCTTCTTCTGCACAGCACGTTGTAGCCCAAATGTCCCATAGGCACGGTGCCAGCGAGCAAAGCCGGGGGCTGCCATCCCCTCCCGCTGCCCAGGGCACATTTGGGCACGAGAGAGCAGCCAGAATATAGAGATAGATAGATAGATACATAGATAGATAGATAGATAGATAGATAGAGATAGATTCATAGATATAGATTGATAGATATTGATAGATAGAGATAGATAGATAGATAGATAGATAGATAGACATAGATTGACAGATAGATATAGATAGATTGATAGATATAGATAGATATAGATAAATAGATTAGATATGGATATAGGTAGATTGATTGATAGATATAGATGGATAGATATCGATAGATACAGATAGATAGATATAGATAGATATAGATTGATAGGTATCGATAGATATAGATAAATATAGATAAAGAGATATAGATAAATAGATAGATATAGATAGATATCGATAAATAGATATAGATAGATAGATATAGATAGATATCGATAAATAGATATAGATAGATAGATATAGATACAGATATAGATAGATAGATAGAGATAGATAGATAGATAGACAGACAGACAGACAGATAGATAGATAACATACATTGTCCCTCAGCTGATTTGTACTTTGTTTGCTAACTTATGTGAGGTTGACCAGGCAGAAAGGGCTGTGCAGTCCCACTGTGCCCAGTGTTCATTGCTAATCCCCGCCAAAAACAGGGAAAAGCCACCGTATTTCCAACCCGACACCGCATTTGCTATAGCTATGCAAAGTTTCCATTGCTCAGCGTGAGCCCCTGTGACGCCAGCTTGTTTTCAAGTTCGTGAGCCCTTTTCCCAGCCAGATGAGATTTAGCAAAGCAAGTTTTCATCCTGTTAGCTTTTCTTTGAAACTCGAAATGGCATCTGGCTCTGTCTGGGGAGATGCAAATTGCAGAGGCCAAAATTTTCACACTTCTTGCGTATCCTCACCCGTGAAACAGTCCCCGCTTCGCCTTCTTTGCTCTGCATGAAATGCTGCACTACACTCAATCTTCCTGTTCTACCCTTTTTAATCCTCTGTTCTCCAGCAGAAGAGTGTAAAGAAATATTTTTCTTTTTTTTTTTTTTATTTTTTGAAAACACCAAACATCTATATGTTGAAATCCTAACGAGTCAGTCACTTAACTCCCTTGGGTTTCTGTAATGAATGTCAGCACAAATGGCTACGGTTCAGCATAACTGGGCATCTCAGTAAATACCTGAATATTAAAGGCAGATCCAGCCTGCTTTGAAGTTGGTGGGGAATGTCACTGATGGCGCACTTCAATAGCAGGTTGTTACACAGATGCCCAAAAACAGTTTAAAAAGTGACTGGGCATTTGTCCAGTGTGGTTTTGGCTTTTTTTTTTTTTCCACGTTATTTTCAATAACTGAAAAAGTCATGAGCTTTAGCATGAGTTTTGTGTCCGTAATTTGCGGAAAGAGTTATGGGGGGCTCTCCTTGCTCTGATGGGCACAATTTACCCATTACTGCACTGCCTGGCTCAGCTCAGCCAGGATTGGTCCCGCGTCTCTCCCAGAGCGTTGACCCTCCTCTTCTGAGCCCTCAAAAGCTAAAGGAACATGGAATTGCATCAACTGCCAGGCTTTTCTATGAGAGAGAAAACGTTTGGTTCAGCAGCAGAGAAGCGCTTTGTCTCAATGTTATCAGTGTAGCAGGAAACAGGTTTACAATTATTTTATACTAACAGCGGAGCAACGCAGCCTCAAATACTCGTTTTTGGGGAAAAAAACACATAGACTTCATTTTTCAGAACAGAATGAAATAAAAACTGCCTCCCCGGGCAGATTTCTGGTTTTGTGCAGTTTCCTAAAGCTGTTAATTTGACCAGCTAACCAGAGACCTCAGAAAATTAGCCTGAGTGCCTGGAACAGGGCATTGCCATCCATTCTGAGAAGCAGAATCTTATCCCAGGCTCCAGACCAACATTAGTCCCCAAAACCGATTCCTTTTGATTTTGCTCCTCTGCAAGATCAGGATTTGTATTACTCAACATCCCGCGTACCAGTTGCATGCTACAGCGGTGGAACAGGAGGAGCTCTTGAATAATTTGGGTTGGATTTTTTTTTTTTTTTCTTTTTTAACTTGATTTCTCTCAGAGCTTTCATTTACTGACCTCTGAAATTTTGGGCAGAACTCGAGGGCTCTTTGGCTCTAGCCCACCTGCATGCAATGACTTTAGCCTAAAAGTGGTAGCAGGTCTGGTTCCTGTGTATGGGAAGAGAAGCAGATGAATACTTGAACATCTAGCCAGCTTGGACAAACACAGAGCCCTAGGCAGCAGCCCCAGCAGTATTTATGGACATCTCAACTCACCACGTCAAAAGAGCCTGAGATCACTAATGGTGTCACCTTGCTGCTGCTCTGTTGTCCATCACACTCCTTGCCCTGCCAGCTTGCTCACGTGCCCCATGAGTGGTTTATAATGGAAAAAGCTGCTCACCATGGGCTGTAAGCCAGAAGTGGCTCTGCCTTTCCATGGTGGGACAAATCCCGGTGTCAGAGCTGCTGGTGATCACGGCTAAGATGAGCTGGCTGCTCGAGAGCCACAATGGGGTGACGTCCCTCCCAGCTGTCTGCTGTGCAGCACGCGGTTTTGTTGGCGGAAAAGAGAAAACCAAACCGACATTGGGAAACAGTAAAGAAAATGGAGAGAGACAACAAGGAAAGAGTCAGGGTGAAGTTTCCACATAAGGAAACATGTTTAAGAAAAGTCCATATCACATCTTCCAAAGGGAGTATAAACACCACTAAATTCCACCAATGGTGTTGATGGAATTACTTGTGTTGACTTTAGGAGTGATGAGGACAGCCTGGTGTTCCTTTTACCCTTTTAAACTGCTTTATTTCTTAATATTAGGAGGAATATTTGAAAGAACAAGCTCAGTTCAAACAAAATCTGGCATCAGTGACAGTAAAAAGACCTTGGGTATATCCTCTGTCGCTGGCAGAAGTCCATGTGGACCGCAAAGTGGTCTGAACCCATCTAGAAGGGCATCATGTACCAGCAGGGCAGAAGCAAAGCCATGGAGAGTATGTGTCCTCTGCTCACAAAGAGGAGCAGACATGGCAAGTTAGAATCATAGAATCATAGAATGGTTTGGGTTGGAAGGGACCTTTAAAGGCCATCTAGTCCAACCCCACTGCCATGAGCAGGGACATCTTCAACTAGATCAGGTTGCTCAGAGCCCCGTCCAACCTGACCTGGAATGTTTCCAGGGATGGGGCATCGACCACCTCGCTGGGCAACCTGGGACAGTGTTGCACCAACTTCTTGGGAGGCTTCCTCAAGGCAAGGCCAACAGGGAGAGCAGTCACACTGTGCCAGTGGAGGAAGACCTGCCATAATAAACCATGCAAAGAGAACTGGGCTATGGATTGTGGCAGTTTGAGTAATAAGGCTAATCAAGAGACCATGGCACAAACGATTTGCCACAATTCCAGATGTAATGGTATTTAACTTCTTAACTAATCTCGTTACCTTTCACAAGTGATCTCTTGCTGCTTTCAGGGAAAGTGTGTATTGATCTATAGCCGCCATCAATCTGCAAATTCAATTCCATTATGAAAAGATGCAGGTTAAAATATTTGCCTCCAAATGGGCAATTGCTTAAGAAACAAAATAAAAAGGTGGAAATAGTTCCTCCCTTGCAGGAGTCATCTGATGGCATCTGATGGCAGCTCTCTATCATGATGGGGTGGTCAGTCATCCTCCAGCCTTGGGCTCCTCCGGCCACATACCTGTTTTGTCGTGTGTCATGGGACAGGAGATGACCCTTTCAGCTTCCCCTGGAAATCCAGGTTGTCCTACTCACTTCTTGGGGACGATCTGCAGGGTGAGGCGGGGGCTGGTGCAAAGGTTGTACTGGGGACACTGAGCTCAGCTGGCGGTTTTGAGGCAGGATGGCAGAACCCAGCCAAGCTGAAGCTGGTGCTCTGGGGTCATCACGGGACTGAGGAGTCTCCGTGGTATCGTGTAAAGGAATTTGGTTGAGTGGGGAGACTACAGGGCAAATCTGACTGTGCTGCAGGACACGAGCACAAAGGAGATGCTTCTCCCAGCTTCGTCCCCCACCCTGCTGCACTACTGCCGCCGTTGCAGAAACTACTGCGAAAAGTATTTCAGAAACTATCGCAAGTGCTGCAGAAGCTGCTGAGAAATATTTGTGCTTCTTGGTAGGGATAAAAGCCTTCAGTACAGCGGGTACTTCAGTCCTTTACCTTCCCAAGGCTATTTACTCCCTTCCTTTTCTCACGGGAACCTTCCCAGGCTTTGCCAGTGCCATTGCAGGTTGGTGGCGATGGATGGCAGAAAGGACTTCTGGCTCTTGACCCGTGGTGATGTAGGCGACACATTTTGGTCCGCACGCCCTCCTATAACAGCAGGTCTGCAAGGAGGACCTTTGCAGGGCTGGTGAGCACGGCTGGACCCCTGTCTCCCTCCCGATGGCTCCGGGGCTGTGGTGGCTCAGCATCCCCACGTCAGGGAGCCGTGCTCAGCCACCAGCTTGAAATGTTTTGCCTGCCCCCTTGAACGCTGCCGTGACAGCTTTCAGGGGTGTTAGACAGCAGCAATAGGTTTGCAAAGCAAGTCAGTGTGCGGTTAAGCAATTCCCATGATTACAGGGGAACTGTTGAAAGGCTGTGAAAAAAAATATAATTATCTTAACTCTTCTTCTCTTCAAAGAATCTCACAGCAATCATCTGTGTTTCTGTTTCAGGCAGATAGTGTTTGTTGCAAGGCTACAGCACGGCATGCGACGAGGGGGAGCAGAGCATCCAGGGTCCCCAGATTCTCCCTCAACCTTTGCAGCCTGGTTGCAACTGCAAATGAGCCCATTGGGGTTTTTTTTTCCTCTCCGAGTTTTGCTGCTGCAGGACAATTAGCTACTTTTGATTTAGCAGTGGCAGACAAGGCAATGGCTCGGCCTCTCTGCATCAGAAATGAGGTGTCAGGGTCAGACCCAAATCTGGCCGTGGCTGTCCTGGCTTCACTTGCAGAGACCGAGCAAGGCCTTATGCACCTCACTGCAGCAATTGCGATTCCCTCCTGCTTCCCCTCCAGCTGCCCTGCCCAAGCCCCCTGCTCCTCCATCCCACCCACAAATCCCCTGCACTGAGTGTCTGGCTCTTGTCTTGTCCAAGTCAGATGCCCTTTGGGTGATGTTGCACCAAGCCGTAACAGCAGCTTAGTCCAGGCTGGAGTGCCTCGCTCCTAGCCTCAAAAACATACACTGCTTTTAGCTACTAACGAAGCCAGAGAGTGGGGCCCCTTTGCTGTCTCCAAGCTGTGTGGAGACAGAGGATCTCAGCCAGTACGTGTTCTGGAGCTCTCATCAGCGTGTACATGATGTAGCTGAGCCGGTGGAGATGATCTTTGTGGGTGACCGAATGACCTACATCATTACGGTGCTTTCTGTTTAAAATTAACTCAGCTCTAGCAGCCATATATTAGCAAATGCATTGAACTGTGTATGAAGGAAAAAAAAGGAAAAAGTGCTTTGATTTTCTAAGATCTGGCTGGAGAAGTCTTTGAAGGAGGAGAAAAGGAAAAAAAAATTAATGGGCAGTTATCCAAATAAACATTGAACTTCCCGTTTTGTTTGCAGTACCGCACAAATCTAAGTGTACTGCTGGGATTATCAACGGGTTGATGATTCATTTATCAAACAAACCAAACATATGTGATGATCCAGGTTTATTTTGGGATCAACTTTATTGTCATACTATTGACTACGGTCATGAAAAAAAAGGCTGTGCAAAACGCAATTAGGGATTTTGTCCATTTTCATTAGATTTTGATTTACAGAGTGAATTGGCCTGCTTCAGTCGTCTGCTGTCCCTTTGCTGTCCCTCACCTCCAGCAGGTCCACAGACACCATGTTTCGCGAGCCCACAGCCACTGCAAATAGAAAGCTATGAGAAACAGTTGCCAGGAGTATGGTGTGCCATAGTAATTGGGATAAAATCCTTAATGAAGCAAGCGGTGGAACAAATGGAGCACCCGGAGTAGCTGGAGCAGAACGGAGGGTGTCAGAGGTGCTATAACAAAGATTGTGCTTGCTCAGCTGATGGAGGATGTGCAAAGTGCAAAGTATGTCTTTGGGGGAAGAGCAGAGCGGATGAGCAAGACCTACTGTGCAGAAGTGCTAACGTGCAGCAATTTTGTTGACTTACAGAGCATGCTGCACATTTCCTGCTCTTAATATTTTCTGGTTTGGTTTCACATCCAGGTTAGCTTCCAGAAGAGCCTGAAGATCTTCAAAGAACAAATATTTGAGACCTTAGGTAGGGCTTACCTTCTTTAAAGAAGGTTTCTTTTTGGTCGTAAAACAGCTGGCCAGAACCATTCAACCAAGTCCGCCTAAGGAGCTGTTTCAATGCGTCACAAAACTGGGCATCATTTTGCCTGAGTGGCAAAGGAATTGTCCTGAACTGGCAAAACAAAAATTGCTTTGGTAAGTTTGAGCTGATCTACCTATGACACAACCTGACCAGGATAATCTCAGAAGCCAAACCAGGAGAGCATGGTGTGAGATGTGAGTTGATGGATGGAGTCAACATGCATCCAAGTGTCTGGAGCCACATACGCCTACTGGCCTGGGTCCCCACTGACTTGGGCATCCCTGTGGAACTCGATGGATTCCTGGGAATCAGGGACAAGAGGATGTAAGGCAGAAGTTCACAGGTGGATTACACTTAGAATCATATAATCATAGAATCATCTCGGTTGGAAGGGACCTTTCAGATCATTGAGTCCAACACTGTCAAACCCACCACTAACCCATGTCCCTCAGCACCACATCTAGCCGGCTTTTAAATACCTCCAGGGAAGGCGATTCCACCTCTTCCCTGGGCAGCCTGTTCCAATGCTTGATAACCCTTTTGGTGGAGAAATTTTTCCTAATATCCACCCTAAACCTCCCCTGGGGCAGCATGAGGCTGTTTCCTCTTGTTCCATCGCCTGTTCCTTGGGAGAAGAGACCGACCACCCCTGGCTCCACCCTCCTTTCTGGGAGTTGTAGAGAGTGAGAAGGTCTCCCCTCAGCCTCCTTTTCTCCAGGCTGAACACCCCCAGCTCCCTCAGCCGCTCCTCACAAGACTTGTGCTCCAGACCCCTCACCAGCTCCGTTGCCCTTCGCTGGACACACTCCAACACCTCAGTGTCTCACTTACTCCTTTTTACCTACTTGCAAACCATTTCCAAACTGGCTCATGTGTTTGGGGAAGGAGGCTGTGCCTTTTGCCTCTGTCCAGAGCTGCTCCTTGGTACGTCCAGGGCTATGCACTAAGGAAAAGGCATTTTGGTCTACAGCAGCAGTAGGAAATAGGAGCTTTCTCCCCCTTCCTATCCATCTGTCACCTGGATGGGAAAGGCAGGATAACGGTGGTACTTTGCGAAACTCAAACACAGTGCACGGACGTCAGCCTGAATGGGCAGTGCGCGCTGTCAGGCTCAGATGTAGCCAAGGTCACCGGTCAAGCCATCGTGCCTGTCAGGATTTTGTGGTTGCAGCTGACACACCACTTAACTGGCTTTTCACAGGAACCAGCTGTTATGAGCAGGAACTCTTATGAATCTGCAAAGAACAGGAGAGAAAACACCTTTTCTTGGCACAACCTGACCTCTAACTGTGGGAGATGACTCTCTACTGCTGGGTCCTGCCACTTTGGAAGCACCTGCCCCTCTTCTGCATTCACGTGGGTGCCTGTGTGAGGGACTGGGTGCTGCTTACAGGTTTCCCTGGAATTGCACTAGTGCCTGATCCAGTGCTGGTGGAAATCAGAGTGTCTCCGAACACAAGTCTGTGTGTGCAACCTGCAGGGCTGCACATGGAAGAAAAGGTCCAAATCTGTGCTTGGTGGGAGCCCTCACTCACAGACGTGTGGTTGCCAGGCTTGACATGGCTGGGTGCCACATGGACACGTTAACCCTAACCATGAAAAACTGTATGGAGTAAGCCTACAGCCTCATCTACCCCATTGAAATTCCACATTTAGAGTGATGGATTTAACAAACCACATTTAGAAGCACACCCTTTTCCCACTGTCCTATCTGCATCCTCCACCTGCTCTTGTCTGGTACCTTAATGTTCTCCAAGACACTTGCCCGGCTGTGCTCCCGGGGGGCTGGCAAACATTTCTTGTGACAGTGGAGTCAAACCTCACTCCCTCGCTGGAGAAAGCTTTTAGGAGAGACACAGAGCAGCCTCCTGCACATACGATAAACATGAAATGTCACTTACTTTCCCAAAGGGACAGGAGCTTCACTCCCTTAAGGATTTAAAAAGGTACCCCACACAGGACAACCCAAGGTGAGACACAAGATAAAATCCCACCAGCCTCGCTCCTCTGAGTGATCTGAGCCCCTCTTCCGTCACGTGTCTGGTTACAAATTCTTCTTGACTTTCTGCAGTGGATTGTACAGAAATGTGTGGTTAATCAAATGAATCCGACTGGATTTCTTGCGTGGTTAGGGGAAATAAATATTTACGAAGGCAAAAAATCGTAGCTGGCTTGAAGAAACCAGAGACTACGAGTTGTATTTGCTGGAGGGTGATGGCAGTTTGTTTTCAAATAGCAAAACCTGCCTTAGGCTTGACCACAAAAAGCAATAAAAACTTCATTTTTGAAGGGAGGAAGAGAGAAATAGCATTTTTTTAAAGTATTTCACTGATGGTGATATGTTTTTTTTTTCTTTCTCTGAATAATCTTTCCTTTAAACAGAACAGAAAACATTGTTTGTTTTTCCCCTTCTCTCATTCAGAACTTCATCTTCGAGTGCCTTGTAACCTCGCTAGGTCTCCCTTGCTAGGGGTAAGTTGGTTACAGGCAGCTAAGCCTGCTGTTAATGGAGATGAATTAATTGCCAAAATAGATAAATGACTCATCTGCTTAAAAAACAAGAACTTGTAAATCAGGATTCACTGTGTCTCTGCATCTCTTACTATTTCAAAGCTGCCTCTTAGAGGGAGAAAACAGCCAGAGGTGTCGTGTTTTAGGAAAAAACAAACCCTTGGTTGTATAGTGATCATACCAGACACTGGGGGTACTGGGTACCTGGGGAAGGGACTCTCAGGAGCAACACTGGAAAAGCAACACAACCTTTTCTCACCCGTTACACCTGGATTTATATGTGTGCGGGGCCCAGAGCTGCCCCACTCCAACCATCCCGCCATGAGATGTGGATGAAGTTTGAAGAAGGGATCCATCTGAAGGGATGAAGTTTGTCCTCTCCAGCCCTTTTTGTCGCTGGTGAACAGAATTCAAACGGCGATGAGAAGCACTTTTTTTTTATTGCCAGGGAGAAGAGTCCATCTGTGTGGGCAGGACGCTGAGCAGCAAATTAAAGAGAGTCATTCTGAAATTTCTTTCTGACTCATTTTATTTTGAAATGAAAAAAAAAAAGAAAAAAGAGGTTTCTGGAGGTTTTGCGAATCAGACGTGTGTGGGGGAAACTTGGTATTCCCTTTGGTAGGTGTCATCTCAGCGCTCAGCGTTTAAAAATAGCAAAAGCTCGTACAAAACTAAGTGCGCATCAGGCGGAGCGTCTGCCCACTCAGGCTGGCGTGGTTCACTTTGTCTGGTTCAGGGAGGTCTCAGCTCCGTTCCAAAATGGCAAAATAAAGCTGAATGTGAGCTGTGTTTGCAAAGTGTGCTGGTGGTGTTTCATCACATGTCAGAAAAACAGTCTGTAAAAAGACTATCCCCCATCTTTAATAAGGAGTAGGGTTTTGTTATCGGTTAAAAGAAGGGATTTATCTGTGCACAAGGGGGGCTAATGCGTGACAAGGGGTCCAGTCAGGTGTTTGCAGAGGAAGAGTCAAAATCAAACATTAGTCTTGCTGAAATAAAGGGGAATTTCATTCCTGGCTTCATGTAGGGAAGGGGTTCACCCAGTCTGTTGCAGGACATCCCCACATCGGGGTTCGACTATGTGCCGATCATTCCCACCTCCAATGTTTGGCGCTAATGAAATACTCAGAGCTTTACAAGCTGGTCAATAAAATGATCTAAGAGAACTTTCAGGCTCTGAGTCCATGCATGAATGGTTCATTCACCAGTCATCTGGTTTTTGTTTTCCTTCTACCCTACGTTTTAGCAGGGATGGAATAATCAATTTATTATGAAGTTTGTGCTGTCCAATATTCTCAGTAATTTGGTTTGCCAGGTGGAAGCATCCAAGTCATTAATCATCTGTTTTGTACTTGGTACTCTTTTAATATTTAACAACAGAAGAATGCATTTGTTTGTTTTTCCAATGTCAGGGACAAGCAAGCTGTGATATCAATTCAATCTAGACAAGAAAGATGAAAACATCTTTTAAAACAGTACTTTAAAAAGGAGTCTGTTTCTCAAAATGTGGAAGAGCCACAAGGTAGCTGGAATAAATCAAGTCAGGCTGAAGCTTCAGAAATGAGAGGAGCGAGTACGAGAACAGCACTTTTCACTTTGCACTGCTAATGTCCGCAGCAGCATTCTCTAAGCCTGAGAGCGCTGTATTTCTCTAGAATTGCATTGAGATGCGATTGCCTGCTTGGCTTGGGTTCGTTACAGAAGCTTTGCACCAGCCCTGGCTGCACAAATAGTGGCTCTGGGGAGAAGGTCCACAGTTGCCCCAGTATCCAGCGGCTACATCCCTCTGTCGGGAGTCCTGGGAGGTGGAACACCCAGCAGCAATGGTTCCTTCCACCCGGAGAGGATGCAGCAAGCAAGGGATCACCACACCGGAATCCAAATCTGTGCACTGCTCTACACCCATCACTTGTTCTCCAGCAAGCTGCTAACCCCCTTACAGCCTGCGCAGAGCCCTCTTCCTTGGAGGAGAGAAAGGGCACGCTCATCTCCTTAATTAACAAGTGAAATCCCGCTCTTCATTTGCAAGAAGCAGCCAGGATGCAGGAAGACTTTGTGGAGTTGTTTTGATCTTGCTGCCCTTTATTCAAGGAAGAAACCTTGAAAATTCCAGCAAAGCATGCAGGATCAGACCAAATAGTGTTGGACCATCAAAAATACTACTGCATAAATAGCTGATGCTCGCAACGATCAGTGCTTCTGCCCTGTAGAAGATATGTTTGTGGGTACGTTTGTGCGCACCGGGTTTGTTCCTTCAAGGCACGTGGTTGAGTGTTGTGTTGAATCTGGGCCTTCACTGTGGTTCATTTGAGGACAACCTGTGCACAGATTTGAAATGAAACCACAGCTCATGTTTAATTAGCTCAGCTCCAGACTTCATTATGGATTTGAAATTCAAGCCAAGCCCATCAAGAAGTGTTTGAGGCAACATAGGCTGATGTATAGGCTAGCAGTAAAATTAGTAACACCTTCCAAATCTGATAGCAAACCTGGGGAGGCATGAAGGACACTGCCAGATTTTACTGCTTATTAGCGACTGCGTGGAAATGGCCCCATTGTCTCACAGTCCTTCAGATGCAGTCTAGGCACTAGGCGGAGGATGAGTGCCATCATGCAAGGAGGTGGTCCTGCAGGTGCCAAAATGCCATCCCCTCAGTGCGATGCCGGGGTAGACACACTGGGCTGGTAACAGGGAAGAGATGAAATCAAGCATCTGCAATGCCTAACCCATCAGCTGCTGCAAATCGTGCTGCCCGGAGAGGATGGGTGCATGTGCCAGGCTGGCCCTCCCTTGCTTTAACTATGGAAAATAAATCAAGTTATAAGATATATTCAAGTGTTCAAGGCCAGGCTGGACGGGGCTTGGAGCAACCTGGTCTAGTGGGAGGTGTCCCTGCCCAGGGCAGGGGGGTGGGACTGGATGGTCTTCAAGGTCCCTTTCAACTCTAACCATTCAATGATTCTATGATCAATGCCTCCATACACACATAGATAGGTAGCACTGGCTGCCAACATTTTGGGTTCAGGGAAACAGTTTTCAATGGTGATTATTTTTTTCCCTTTGTGTCTTCTCTGGGGAGGCTGCCCTGGGGGAGCCCAGCAGCCAGGTAAGGGCCGCTCTGCCATGAGAGCTCTGCTGGGAAGAACGTGGCTCAGGGGAGAGCAGCTCGTCTCTCCAAAGGAGACTTTTTTGTCCTGGGGGAAGGAACGTAATAAAAATGTGAGAATACAATTAACATGATAGGTTGTACTGCAGGGAACACGTCCAGAAAACAGGTGAGCAGACTACCCCTGGTAGCGTTAAATGAGGCAAGAAAGAGGGGCATTTAACGTTCTTCGCTTCAAATTAAAATCCCTAGGAAGAACAATGATAATTCCTTAATTCATCATTAAACTATCCTAAATATACACAGTCCTTCTATTTTGTTCTTTATCTAGCAGATTTTTTTGTCATATTAGCAGCCGCATGAGTTATTATATACTATTTGGAAGCCTCGATTTAAAAATCTCTATGTAATTAGTCCCCGAAAATTCCATTTTTTCGCCATCATTTGTATAGATGGAGGAAATGACTCATCTTAGCTCTTTCTGTAAAAATATTCACTGTAGGTGCTCTCCCCACAATCAGAAACCTTAGCCAGTACAAAGGCAATAAAAGGCAGGAGGAGCGGAGAAAACATTTCAAAATAAAACTCACTTTGAGAAAAAAATAGATTAAGTTGCCCATAGATATTACCCTCAGTTCCTGTATTTTGAACAGTTGATTAAGACACAGACAAATGAATTGAACTTGTCGAGCTGCTGTGTAAATCTCTCAGATTTATGTAGAAACATAGATTTGCCCATTCTCCCTATTAGGAGAAAAGCTTCTTCTAATGAAATAGGCCACCTGCTGCCACAATGCTAATCCCCTCCGTGGGTTTTGACCTGTAAGCATGGGGCAACTGCATCAAAAACTGCCACTGAAAATGGTATTTGCACCTTTTCCTGCTCATCCATGCTGCCGGCTCTCCTCATTGCAGGGAATGATGATGCTGTGGATGAAACACACCTGACCAAAAAATTATTTACATCCTAGTGAAATAAAATATGTGATTTCTGATGTCCCCACACGTGCTGGAGGCACCACGGTGTTGGGAGCAGTAGGGGTGAAGGAGGAGGTCTGAAAGCCTCTGCCCCCACTTGCCCTGTGCTTGGGCAACTTGAAGAAGAGCCCAAACATGTGATGTGTGACATCCCTGGGCAAGAGATTGCTCTCCATCCAGGACAGGGGACACCAGTTCCCCTCCACTCCATGGTGTCTGGGGTAGGAAGGGGCTTTCAGGGTGACAGGGCTCCTCGCAGCCTCCAACCGATGGGCACGGCTGTGTGAGACGTCCCAAAGAATCCTGGGGATATGCTCATTTTAGTCATTTAGAGCTGGGAGAGATTTGTTGTGCTCCAAGAGCTCCAAAGCCCTCGGGACTATGGCTGAACCAGGAATGAGCAAACTCGGTCCCTTTTGTTTGAAACTTCCTACAGCAGAGGGAAATATGGAAAAAGTTCAGAAATGTCCAAAACTCTGGAAATTGCACATACTGACCCACAGTCAGAAACAGCCATAAAATACAGGCAGATGCCATCCTCACCATCTTCCCCTTCGTTTCAATTATACCTCCCAGCGCTGGAGAACAGATTACACTTCCCATATCACATACACTTTCTTCGTTTCAGTGGAAAACCAACGACCAGTTATCCTGTCGCTATCTGCACATCCCATTATGGTAACAAACAGAAGTCATCAAATTATAATACTCTTAATCACACTAAATAATGCCTCGCGCTACAAGTTGCCCCATTAAAATCAATGGCCTATTTGTAGAGCGGAGAAGATCTCAGTGTGAGTAATGACATTAAAATCCCTCCCTGGCTGGGAATAAAATTTAAAACTCCCTGGTGTCTCCCAATCTACCTAACAAACAACAGGGGAAAGGTATTGACTGTTAATGTATCCATGTATATGATGTGTGTTTGTAAAATAGAGTTGTGACTCAAATCCAGCAGATGAGGAGCATTTAATAAGAAGGGACGCCCGCCTATGTCAGCCTTATTGATTGGGGGCACAATGGTGTCTCCTGCTGACAAAGTAAATTATTTTTAATCGGCCATGGCAGCTAGAAGAAAGCTCATGCAGCCCGTCTGATTTCAACTGGTTTTTAATTTTCCCTGGGGGAGAGGGAAAGCACAACGCTACGGGGCGGTCTCAGGGAGAAGGAAACAGAGTAATGGTAGATCTCAGTGATGAGCCACTTACCTCCCCTACAAACAAAAATGAAATTACCAAGAGCTCAGCTTGAAACACAGTGTTTTGGCAAAGTATTCCCGGGATGCCCAGGTAGGTTGGGAAGTGCTGACTGCCGTCAAGCCAAGCACAGATGTTGTCCCCAGCCAAGAGAGAAAGACGGAGCTATTTCACCATTAAGAACTCCCAGAGATCCTGCCCGGTTTGACACGCACATATATACACATGCACAGACATATTTTCCCACCCTGCTCAAGAACAACAGAGACAGGAGAGCAGCTCACCAGGACTAAAGAATGCCAAATCCTCGGAAAAATTCAGGGGCGATCTTCCAAACTCCAGGGTTGGTTTTTTGTTTGTGTTTTGGGTTTGTTTTTTTTTTAAAGTGGATTTAATTGTAAGCCACAAATGGTCACAGAGTTCAAGGAAATGACAACTTGAAGTGAAGAGGAGGGATTGCCTCGTCATCCTGTGCAGGCAGCGCCTACCACCGTGCAGGTTCCCATATCTCCAATATCATGGGGGATGCTCATCATCATCACAGGCCACCAGGGCTTGGGGGGCTGCGAGGTGGTTGGAAAGAAATGGTGCCAAATCGCAGTAATGCCTTTTCATTATCCTAAAAGCTTAGGAAACTAATTCAAAAACCAAAGAGGGTTAAACAGGATTAGAAGCATTCTTCTCTTCTGAATGCAGCTAAGAATAATCAAATTGTTATTCAAAACAGGGAGTGGATAGTGTTTAATATATCAAGCATGCTCTTCACAAGGGTTTTTTACCTCCCACATGCACTAATCTCTTGGCTATCAGCCTCCCTGACACTTCTCTTTGAGACCATCCGAGGTGGGATGCGGGAGACCTCACCCCTTGGGGAAGGGGCCTGCCAGCAGCATGGCAGAGGAGGGAAGGAATATGGGAACGCAACACGCATGGGACAGCAATGCATGTGCTCCAGCGTGCAGGCAATAAAGATATTCACTGCATTTCTGCTGTCTGTTAGTTCTATCTGTGTACAAGAAGCACCTCGATGCCCCATCTGCTCTGTCGCGCTTTGGGGACTGTTTCTAAACCTGGTCTCCTTTTCCAAAAATTCATCTCTCAAATCAGCACATAAGCCACAAATCTGAGTCTCATCTGCCATGCTCAGGATACCTCATGCCTGTGTCTGCCTTGATTTTGAAGTAATAAATAAATTATAATTTATATTGATAATTACTTGATAATAAAGTAATACCCATGTTTTTGAAAACCTACTGAAAAAATACGGAGGCAGATGCATTTGTAATGCATCAGGCCCCACAGGAAGGGCTCACAGTTAAAGAGGGACTGGATAAAATTCTGTCTGAAAACCAAGTTGGTGGGTTTTCCTCTTTCTTTCCTGTCTACATTTTTCACCAAAGGACTCACTGTTGTGGCCTGAAGCACCTACAAGGTATTCGGACCAATAAACATTGGAGAGCAGGTTGCAAGGCGTATGTCTTCACGAAGACAAATGCTAAAGCACGGCAGAAGTCCCCATAGGGTACCTGCTTGTGCATTTGTGCCAGGGGAGTTCAGTGTCATTTACTGTTCAGACCTTCTGGCTTTGCCAACAACAAAAAGAGAATCCTGTAACTCCTGGTCAATACAAGAATGAGTCATGTCTTTCCAAGCTGTACGTTATAAATATTGCAGATGAGATGTAACTCCATCATTTCCCTGGACTCTATGACCACTGGTGTCGGTGAATCTCTACATCTCAATTCCCCCAGCACTGAAAAACTTTCATGACTTTTCTTGTCAAATTAGTTTGAAAAAAGGAGGGGTGATACTATCTCACAAGGCGTTAGTGTTCTCCTGAAAACAGGTAGACAATGTTGCTGGTGCTGTTTGGGACCTTGTTTTGTAAAATACCTTGGGTCCCACAAATAGTGTCTGCCCAAATATGTGCTTTAAAACATGTACATTTCCTTTAGTGGTACAAAAGAAAATGAGTCTCCCCAGATCTGGGTCATATATCAAAGGCAGGGATGGGAAAAATGATCAAACGTCAGCTCCCCAGATTCTTTAATTGCCATCTTCATGCAGTCCATTAACCTCCCAGCAGAATGAACTCCTAGGACCTCCATGAAACGAGCTTTTCTGCACAATACTGTCCATGCATTTGTCACGGAGGGGTTTAAACCTGGATCTTCAAGGCTGTCCAGCAACTCATGGCCCAGGTGAGTCTTTCCAAGGATCCCACTCTCATTGGATGACTCAGACAAACATATATCTCTGACTATGCTGTCCCAGCAGCTGCAAGTCATCTTTAATTCCAAAAGAGGGGACTGGGTTTATTGTAGGAAAGGGCTTGGGTATTACTACAGAAATAAGAAGAGGAAGGTCACCGTTGGACTTTATCAGACTTTCTTTTTATGGAGGAGGGAGTTTGGCCTGGCAGTATCGGTTTCTTTCCCATTGAAGCACAATCTCAGCATGTCCTTTCACAGCCCTGTGGAAATAGGTAGCCACAGAAAACTTTCTCATTCTGAACCTGGCGATTTTAACCAATACATTGCTTATACCTGGCCATAAAAATACATGCTGATCTCTGCAGGGCATTTTTCCAGGAATAAAAAAAGGAACCAAGACAATCAGTGAGATACCCATCAGAGTCTGATTGCAAATGCCAACTTCTTTGGCCCAGGCTCTGGTTAACTGGAAGTGACTGAAAAAACCTCCCCCAAAATGTTCTTGGCCTTAGCTGTACGAGCATGTAAATGATGTTTCTTGTTAAAAAATTACAGTGAAAAAATATTTGTGTGTGGGTTTGATAGTTCACAGTGTGGAGCCCCTGAGTTCTTGCTTTGAGTCTCAAACCCTTTAGCAGAGTCAAGTTCTCACTCAACGAAACATGGGTTTTGTTGGTGAAATAATGAGCACAAATTAAAATATTCCAACCTGAAGGACATGCAGGGCTATTCTCTCCCTCCTCCTCCCCCTTGCTCATCTCTCTCTCCGGAGCACCATTTCTGATGGATGAGGTCAGCTCTGATCAGTTGTTCACACGTCTTGCAGCTCCCCACCGCGTTGCTCCGCTCCTTGGACAAAGCAGACCCTTGGCTGCGGGGCAGACCTGGGTCTCCTTGGGACATCCACTTTGGGTCTCTGAAGCCACCTTATTTTCTGGACACATAATTCAGGTAATAATGCGGTGGCCATGCCCTCTCCTTGCTCTTCGAAAGGGAAATAAATGTAACTTGTAATTCTTGACACAAGTCCTATCTCCTGGGGTGCTGGGGGCTAACTCGCTCCGCAACACATGCTGCTGCAAAAGCCGGGCGGCTGCTGAGCCTTTTGGCACGTCCTTATACTTTTAGTTGAAAACAGCAGATAATGAGACAGATTTTAGTCAATGGACGTGCACTAATTGACATCAGTTGTGTTGTAATTGGTAGAGGGGAAAGCATATGGTTATTAACATTCAAAGAAAAAAGAAGCCTAGATTTTTCTGGCCTTTTCTAAATGATAAAGCTCTCTTCCTCTTTGAACCTGACAAAAATGAGCTGCAGAACTGGAGAAGAAGCACTTTGTGAGAGATAAAAAAAATACATCCCTAAGTGCTAACCTGGTGTTTTTTCATTTGAATTTGTGCTTTATCAGTGGAGCTCAACCCTCATGCAAGCAGGTTTGGATTATAAATAGGGCTCAACGGGAGTTTTCAAAAGCATCTTTTTCAGTGGATAGTGTCTGCCAAAACCAGAGCCTTTTCCAGGAACATATGAGTTTTGACAAGTTCCAGGTGTGAAGTGAGGACAGGCGTTAGCCTGGCAGCTGACGCGTTCGCCAATAGATGGGAAACGCATTTTCAAGTTTCTGCTTGACCTGATTCATCCTGAAAACTTGGACTTGACTTGCTCTTGTCACAGGGAGACCAAGCTGCTGCCTGCTCTGGTGCGAGTCCCACGCCCTGTTAAGAAGGCTTTAACATCTCCACTAGTTGTCTCGCTGAATCATAGAATCATAGGGTTGGAAGGGACCTCTGGAGATCATCTAGTCCAACCCCCCTGCCAGAGCAGGGTCGCCTAGAGCAGGTTGCACAGGAAGAGCAGGAATGGTTTTGTAACACTGAACTCCTCACAGCTGTAAAATCCCATTTCTTCCCCACTCTTCTCCCCAAAACACTGATGGTGACCATTTCCCTGCACCTCTCTCCAACTATATTACCTTTGACTCCAGGACACACATAGACTATTTGAAAACAAAGCATCTAGGATAGTCTTAGTTTCAACATCATTTCAAGGATATAAAAGTGAGCATAATATCCATAGGCTCTTCTTCCCTAACCCGTCCTAGGCTCCAAAGATAATCTTCTTATGAATTCAGGGTCAGATGGAGGTTGGAAAACAGCTGGCCAAAAAAAAAGAGTAATAAAATATTCTTAACTTTCACCCCAGGTCTGCAGAAATTTTTAAAGAGCTGCATATGCCTGATAGTTCTGATGTGTCACTTAGGTTAGCCTAAGTGACACAAAAGAGTGAAGGGGTTTTTTTTGGTGGGTTTTTTTTTGGTCCTGAGGGATGTGCAGTTGTTTCTTGCCCACATAGGACAGAAGTTCTCAATGTCTGGAAGCACCTTTTTAATTGATACCCTTAAAGTGAAAGGCAATTGGTGAATGAATTTGTTTCTTTCCTTGTTTTACAGGGAGCAGCTTCAAAAGAAAGCACATCCAGCACTTTCACATGGAATTCAGGTCAGACATGCAAAGAAATTCATCAGATGATGGGGTTCTCTGTCTGATATCAGAGAAATTGCACAGGGTTTTTGACTCAATCACGTTAGACCTTTGCTATTTTTGGGAACAAAGGAAAAGCCTTATTATTTTCTGCTACATGGGCCTTCCCCTGTCCCCACTGGTGCCACTCATGTAAAATGGAAAAAAATTGCATCTTGCTGCCACCAGATGCCAAGGAAGTCAGCAAAAATATGGGCTAGGAAGGGGAATGTGTCATACAGGTTGCGTTTCAAGACCCCCCTCATTTTTTATACATCCTTTGTACATCTTTTGTATTTGTGCTGCTGTGGCACAAGAGTTATATGGGTGCAGCTCACTTCCAGGAGGAGAGGATCCTTCTCAAACTGTGGTGGTGGAGAAAGCGCAGAGAAAAGCAGTGAACATCCCTCACACTTACATCCCTGGAGCAGGATGTGTTGCAACCTGGGTTTTTTTCAACTTCCTGCATCTTTAGCACTACTTTTTTTGGTAAACATGACCGCCACAGCCTCCCAGACAGAGAAGAGCATAGCTGATCTTGCCTTGGAGTTTGGTCTCTGAAACAGCTTAACAGTTCCCCCTTGAGGCAGAAATTCACTTGGCTCCTCAAAATGTTCCTCACCTGTTGATGAGCTTCCTTTGGGGAGAAACCTGGGAGTTTCTGCAATGAGAAGAGCAGCAGTTGTGGCACCTCAGGGCTGTCTGGAGGGTGATTGCACACTCAGAGCAATGTAAACACCTGCACATCCCCATGGACACTCCAAACACTTCTGCGACATGGACACGGACAGGGGTGCCTCACCCTGCTTAGCTGGGGGGTCCTTCAGAAAATAAACCACCACTGCAATTCCATCTATTACCGCAAGGAACCATCAAGGTGTGAGCAAAACCTGGCCATCAGAGGCAGTTGCCGGACCTAAAACAGCCACCAGGATGGCCATGCCTCTTTGGGAAACAAGTATTATTTGGAATTGTCCGTATCACCATTGGGATTACCCAGCACTGAAACCCGGTGGGACAGACCCTGTGCGCGCTGAAGACTTGATGCTGGAGACTTTGTTGATCCACCCTCTTGCAGGTCTTGCTGGTGCCACAGAGAATTGGTGCTGAGAGAAACGCTGGTGGGTTATCACCACGTTGGTTAGGCTGGATGAGAAGACGCCTATGGTATTAACACAAGCAACCCATTGCTTTCATGCAGCTGTATTGTTTTGGAGGCTGAAGGAGATGGAGTGCACCTGGACGGTGCTCTGCAGTACATACAGGACATCCAGCCAACTTCCCTCTGCTTCCAGCTCCTTCACCCTTGCAGCGAGTTTGGCAGAAACACCCCAGGAGGTGGGTGTGGAGGGGGAAAACCCGTGAGTTTGCATTGCAGGGAAAAGTTGTTTTCCCCTGAGAGCTTTTGTAGCTAAACTGTATTGTTCAGTAAAGATCAAAATGTTTTGTGGGAACATGTCAGTTCTGACACCATTTTCTAAAGAAAGGAGTTGAAATGATTCATTTCAGCTCCCTCATTTTGATAAAGCTAAAATGTGTCAATAATAATGAAATGTTTTGATAATCTCCAAAACACTTCTTTGGATAAAACTAAAAATGTTTTGACTCTCCTAGCAAGGATAAATGCAGATATTATTCTTGCGTGACTTTTGCCTATTTGTTTTTATCAACCTCCAGTGTGCTTTTCTCTCTTTCTTATCCTCGCACCAGTGAATTCCACAGATCGCTTGAGAAACCCAAATGTATATCAAAATTCCCTAAAAAAAGAGTGTGTTTTGCAGTAGTTTACTGTGTACTCCCTTTTGCTGACTGTGAATCCTCCAGCGTCCCAGAGTNCACCAAACATTGTCCAACATATGTGCATGGGATCAGTCATTTGTTGTCTCCAAAATTTCATGTGAAAAAAGCTCAATAGAGCATTAAAATGGATGCTATCTTTCTTTCTTTACCTCCTGGCTGCTATAACAGAGGCCCTGCTGATGTATCTATACAGGCTTGGCAAAGCCAGTAGGAATTTTTTCAGTAACTGAATCAAATCTAAGCTGCTGCTGTTCTAGAAATACATGTTTAATAAAATTCTATTCTTTTCCCCTCTATACTCAAATTTAGAAGTAATTTTCATTCACTGTTTTGTAGCAAATGTCCTGCTGTTTCCCATCTCTTTGGGAAAGTGGTCTGATTTTGAGCTGCAGTGGTCCCTCGGTGGTACCTAGCTTCTCTCTTCTCTTTGGAGAGGGAGCTGAAGGGTTGTCAGTGGTAACAAGAGCGAAGAAGGATGATAGTCTTTAGGCTTAATTTAGAGAGTAATTTTAAAGAAATTCCCTTAATTTAAGCATATATTCTGTGATTCTGTGGTAGGCTTGAGTCAATAAAGCCATTACTTTGAATACATGCATAGCCTGAGTTTGGGTGCTACCAAAATATACGCATGTATATGCACAGAAAGCCCTGTTCATAAAAAGAAAACAAGCTGTGAAACACTTAAATGTAAACATGCTTTTAAAAAAATGCTATAAAAAATATGTCATGATAATGAATTCATGTCTTTGCTCAGCGTTGGGCACTTGGCTCAAGGTCATCTTCAGTCATTTGTAAAACCAAAATATTCACCCAGGCCCTTATGGCCTCGAGCACACAAATCCCTTTGAACTTGCTGCCTTTGTAGCCTACAGCTTGGGAGTTTCTGAGTGTGCAACATCATAATGCCCCAAATTTGATGTACCCTTCAAGCTTCTAAAAGCTGTAGAAAAACCACATGCAAAGAGGTTGCAGGATCAGGTTGTTTCCCTTTGCGTTTTCTGGCCGAGCCACAGTGGATGCAGGGTGCCATTTTCATCATGGAGATTAGTTAGTTGCAGCATTTTTTTCCCTGCTGTGTCAGCTAGGAAAGTCAGGCGTACTTTACTGAACTAGCGTTGATAGGTGCCATAGGAGAAAGGCAATAGGCCAGTTAATTTATGGTGGCATTTGTTTCATGATCACGCCGCTGGTTTTCAGATGTTTTACAAAAGAATTTGTGCTCAGATAAATAAGTGATTTGCTGGTGCCTGGATTTCTTTCCCCTTGGGCTCATTGGTAAAGAGGGATTGTTTGCATGAGTGTGGCTTTAATTAATATTTTGTAACACGCTGAGATGCAATAGCGTATCACTGGTTTTAAAGACATTGGTTCCTAAAGAAAGAATGGAAAAGCCATTACCGTAGGACTTTTTTTTAAACAACTTCTCTAATTAAGAAACCCGCTGAGCAAAGCGTACAAACACATGATTAAGTCCATCTGTATTCAGCCAGGCACATAAGCGCATGCATAAAGTTTGGCACGTGCTTTACTCCAGAGGAATTGTCTGATGAATTGGGACCTAAAAGAAAGCAGGGGAGATACGCCGTGCTCTTCCCTTAATGATGCAGTATTTTATATTCTAGTAGCCAGCTATTTTTTCCCTCCCTTTCTTTTTCCCTTGAAAACACCTCGACATAATATTTCTCGGCACATTTTTGTCAAACTTAGTTTTGAATATCGAACGACTTGGTGAAGAAAGGGAGCTGCACATTTCAAACCCCCCTGAGCTCCGAGAAGCCGGAGTTCAGGCCGCCGCTCCTGACAAGGATGACAAAGAGGCTGCCGCGAGCATCTCATATGTTTCCATCTAATATGAGATTTCACATTCAGCATCAAAGTGGGAATTTTGCAAGGAAAAGCATCCCAGTGACAACGCAACGCCCTTCACAAGCTAAGGCAATTTTAATTTTTTAAGCCATTATTATTATTAGGCAGCGAAATGCGTGGTGCATAAATCTCATCCATTACCGGTGGCTTTTGTTTCACGAATAATCAAGTCAATTCAATTCAGGAACAGGCAAAACAAGATAAGGCTGTGAATGTCCTTTGCCAACGGCCACGTGCACGGCGGGTACAGACCCCTGGAGCTGCACTGACCCCACCAGACCCACGCTGATTTTCACCCTCGGAGGATCTGCCCCTGCAACACAAAATCTACTTGGTATCCCAGGGGCGTCCTGGGGATCCTCCTGGAGGTGAGACAGCTTTTCTTTGCCATGATTTTTGAAGTCCTGATTTTGAGGTACATGGTTCAGCAGCACATCACGATGGAGCTGTGGTACCGACCACCAGTGCTGGGTTTAGGCTGGGCGGGCGCTGTGCTTGGGGGCAAAGCTCCCAAGACTACGTCAAACCTGCTGGCACCGTGACCTCCTTCCAACCACCTGACATTTGCATTTTATATTCCCCATTTCCTTTTGGACAACCCAATTTCCCTAAGCCTGAGTGATTATTTCGCTTTTGAGAAATTAAACCATCACCCTCCCGATTTTAATTCCTATAATTTATTTTTATGAGGTGATGATGAAAAGGGCAAAAATAATGAATATTTTGAAAGATGTGGAAGCCAGACCTGTGCTTTCCCTGAAAGCTGTGCAGAAGATGCCTGTAAGAGATGCAGGAATAATAATTATTTAAAAAAAATAAAATGTAATGACTCAAATATATTTCTTGTAGCACTCCAAATTCTAATGACCATATTTCAAGATTAAAGCTTCTAGGTAACTACACTGGCTTTTTCCCTTCCTATGAAGAAGATCTGGTTGGATACAGGAAACCGTCCCATTTCAGAGAGCTACAACTGCCTTCCCAGTGTGAGACAGTGATGAGAAGAGACTACTAAAGGGAAGTGATCTGGCTTTCCTGGAAAAGCTGTCCGCTATTAAACAATGTTTTAAAGCAGTGAAATGCAGAGACCAGTTAGCTGAAGGGAAAGTCTATAGCTGCATGGGATAGTCCCTCCTTCTCACCCCAAGCGCTGTCTTCAATGGCCGTAGGAAACCCCGCTAATATAAACCCAAAGATGCTGTGCAAGGAGGGGAGAAAGAAAAATGGTCTTCGTGTGCATGACTAGGGGAATAGGAATGTGGGAAACAATATTCACTCTGTACATAGCATTACTGAGACCATTACTGTAATAGCGGGTCCAGTTTTGGCATCTGCGCTCTGAAAAGAGATTGATAAATTGAAATGTCTGCACAGAGCCGCTATCAGAGGGTTTCTTTACAGAGAGACACTAAATGCATTCACTTGCTTGAAAAAAACAAAGTTGGGAGTTAGCTTGAGCGCAGTGTATAAAGGATCCATGAAAGGGCAAAAACATTCCTCTTCCTGAGCAGCTCTTTAATGCAGGACTCGGAATCCAATGGCTATAAATAAAAGCCAGCAGAGCTGCACTGGTAGAAAAGGTACTAGTTATTCTGTTCTTTTTTTTCTTCTTCTTTTTTCTGAATGAGGATTTTGGAATAGCTCAGGAAGGGATGTAACCAAATCTTTACAGCCTCCAAACCAAGCACAGAAAACTCTCTGGAGCTGGTCTCGGACCCAGCCATACATAGCGGGAGCCGTTGTGGAGCCGTCCATAGCGGCCACTGCAGCAACTTCTCCACCAGCTGCTGATCAGAGCCAGCCATCCTGGTGGTCCCTCACAGCCCAAACATTTATGAACCTGGTAATCCTCCTGGCACTTGTAGGCTGGGACGTGAAAATGCCAACGTGAGCTGATTTTCTGGCTCATCATTTATGCTATGAATATTTTATAAACCAGCTTGCCGGCTGGTCTAGAGAGACGGAAAGAAGTGAAACAACCCACTTCATTCACAGTGAGCTTCTTCAGACAAACATAACGCAATCTGAAAGCCTCAACACCAGATGTGAAGGTGGGTTTGACTTAAGGGCTCAAGTTCCAAAATCACAATAAAGACATAAAAGTGACAGCGCAGAGAAGAAAACTCTGCGCACAGGGAGCTGTGAGAGCCGTGATCAGTCTCAGCCTGCTGCCACCAACATTGTCCTCCTTTGGACCAGGAGTCAACTGCTGACCCATCACTTGGAGCATGGGCTGGAGGCTGTTTCGAATGGTCCTTTTGGAATGGGGCTCAAATCCGCTGCCCTGAAACAGCACAAGAAAAAGAAGGGAATGGCCTAACGTTAAATTTAAGGTTAAAAGGGCTACTCTGGTTTGGGGAAATTATCTCTGCATCTGTAGGGCTTTTTTGACCATGGTCTATCTGGGAAACAGTTTCCCGCTTCTCTCTGATGTAATTCTGCCAAGACACAATTTGGAGTGTCGATTGGTGCCAGTTTTTGCTCTATTTTTGGAAAATATTCTTCACGCCTGGGTCTTGAAAGACCTGCAGACCCAGGGCAGTGTGAGCTGAGCTGCCTCACACAAAGTGAGAATTGAAATGGCTGATTAATGTTGTGAACATTGTTGGGAGGAGCAGAAAGCCAGCAGGTTACCAGTGGCCGCTTTCAAGATGCCCTTTGAAATTCTTCAGTAAAAAGAACCCCCAAACCCACAACATTAACAACACAGAGGGCTTACCCTAAGGTCATGAACTCCCCTGGGTCCTGGTATGTCCCTGAACATTGAAATCCTTTGTACTTTTAGAGTGATGTAGTTGGGCTTTGGATGTGCCCTCCAAAATTAGATACATCTTTTTCCTGAAGCTTATTTCTAGTTGCAAATTAGCAGGTTTCAGGTACTGGGGAATGTTGTGGCTAATGAAAAAGAAAACCAAACATAGCAAAATGCTTGACTACTTTTTTTTTAGAAAACAGATTATTGTTTTTGCAGTACAAGAACAACATGGACCTGTTAGAGCAGGTCCAGAGGAGAGCCGCGAAAATGGTCTGAGGGCTGGAGCCCCTCTGCTGTGAGGACAGGCTGAGAGAGTTGGGGGGGTTCAGCCTGGAGAAGAGAAGGTTCCGAGGAGACCTTATTGCAACTTTTCTATATGTAAAGGGAGACTTTTTGCCAAGGCCTGTAGTAACAGGACAGCAGGCAACAGTTTTAAGTTTAACAGCTTTAAACTGAAAAAAAGCAGATTTAGAGAGGATATAAGGAAGAAATTTTTTACAATGAGGGTTGTGAGACCCCGGCACAGGTTGCCCAAAGAAGTTGTGGATGTCACATCATTGGAAGTGCTCAAGGTCGGGTTGGACGGGACTTTGAGCAACCTGGTCTAGTGAAGAAATAAACAGCATCTTCCTGAATCTCAGCTCAAGGAAAGAAGTAAACCTCGGTAGTAGAAAGAGCCAGATGGTAACAGTATGATTGAGAAAAGCCCCCCAGCTTTGGAGGAGTAGTTCTCGTGCAGGAAACGTGTGAGAAAAAAAATTAAATAAAATCTAGAAATCAAATTAAAAGGGCACTGAGAAACAGGGAAGAGCATTAGGGCGAAAGACTTGCAGGGAGAATATGCCCAGCGCTTGACACAGCTTGCTGCATGACAAGGCCAGCAGCAAACATCCTTCTCAAGCACAGCAGGGACTGCAGGTGCCTGGCAAAGTCTGTGTCAAAACGGTGTTTGGGGTTGTCAGACAGGGCAGGGCTTTTTACTTTATATCCAAACCTTTTGTATATCAGGAGGAGAATGGGAAAAATCATGTCTGGGCATTCCTTGATTATTATGAGATCAAGGTTTATCTACATACGGAAACACGTGTGGCTCCCTCGGGCTCTTAGGAGTGTTACTTAGTGACAGGCAAAAGGGGAGAAATTTCTCTTTGAAAAATCTATCCCACTTTTCCAATTGAAATTTTCAGAATGTTGTTGGTCACTTTATCAACTCTGCTTTTCATTTTAGAGCCCAGCACCAGTTCTCTTTTCAATAATAATTTCAATAATCATTCTTCACATTTAAGCTAGGAGCTTCTTTCCCATCATGACACATTCTGGTATCATATTCTCTCTCATCCTGGCAACAAGCCAATGCAGCATCTTCTGCAGCCTTTCCGTCTCATTTCCTTAACTTCATGTCATTCTTTTCATAGGTGCTGGGAACAAAAACCTCAGTCCTCTTCCATCAAAATCCCACTCAAAAATACAATGGAAATTCGGCAAGTAGGCGTCATGTCCGTACGCTGGCATTAAACTACTTCTGAAGATGATGTGCTCAATATCATGTAAGCTTCCCAAAATATCTGTCAAGCTGATTCTAAATTTCCTTGGGGATCCTTCTGTTATCACTAGGTCATTCATTAGGTTGTAATGAAAAGACTTGTATAACAAAATTGGACACGAGGAATAAGTGCTGAAAGTTGCAACATCTATTAATGCTTTTTGCTGAAAACTTTGTAGACTGAGGCCTTTTTTTTTTGCAAAGCAAGAGAAGTTGTTCAGATGAAAGAAATGCTACTAAAATAGACTGTGGGAAATGTAGCCTGATTAATGTACCAAGGCGCAAAATCCTTAGGTCAATGCAGAGACCACTCAAGAAGAGGGTCACAAATGAAATTCTAGACAAGATGGAACATCAAATGAGAAATTTCAAAAACAGTGTCTATGAAAAAAGTAGCTGATAAATCACATTGTCTGTTTTTTAATCTGACCATATTTCTGTTAGTCAGTTCATTTCTATTAAAGGCACGGACCTCAGGGTAAATCAGAAGCAGCTCCATCAATCTCACTAGAGTAACATCATTGTAAAATTGGTCTGAAATTTGAATCAGATTCAATATCTGCTGGGTAAGCATTAATCGGTTCTTACCACTAATTTTTTGTGCAAAGCAACAACTTGTCTGCCATTTCTGATAACACCATTGCTCAGGGAAACTTCAGTTTTGCTTTGCTAAGCCTGTAACAGGAATCCAGCAAAAGTTCCAGGGAAAGGCAGGGCAGGAAAAGCCTGGATGATGAGAAGGGCAGAACGTCCTTTGAGAAATGCCCTATTCAAGTTTTTGAAATATCACTCTAAATAAATTATGATGTCATAATAAAATATAAGGCAGAATGAATATTGTGAATAGAGGTGGAAAGAGATTTGATCTTTGTTTTTTTTATTATTTACAAATGTCATTAATAAATCTAAAAAGAGGAGTAAACAGCCCTTTAAGTACTTGGAAATAACATATCACTGCTAAGATTTGGAAGGCTTCAGAGCTCTCACAGCAAATAATGTGAGCATATAACTAGTTTATCAAAAGTTGTAGCATAGCTTTAATACACTGCTTGCTATAACTCGAGTTAGAACTGTAAAAGCACCTGGGTATAGGCACACATAGGGAGGTATAATCAGTTTTATAGACTAGTTTAAACTTATTCTCCTGAATTTGTCGTTTTGAAGCGTAACTCCGATACTCTTCTAAAGTCCAGTTGACATCTTTAGCTCCACCATCTTTTAACGCTTGGGTGCTTAAATCACTTTTGTGGGTGGATTTATTCACCCGTGACGCTCGGCAGCTGTTGAACTTTTACTTCTGCTCTGCTGTCATTCCTTGACTTTGAACATCCTGCTGTAATCTGCCTTGAAAGTCCAACCACCGAGCAAAGCGTGTTGCTTTCCAAAACCCCAGTTTGGAGAGCCTTCGCTTCCCCCTGGACTGCTGTCTGCAGAGGCACCTTCCCAGCAAGGCCATCTTCTCACTGAGTCATCCTAATGGAGATTGAAAGATTGCTTTTGTCCCCAGAACTGACAACTCTGACCTGCAGGGAGCAGTGACATGATTAGCAGGAGATTTCCTGAAGACCTTTGGTTTCCAATAATTTCTGTGACTGCTCATGCTGCTAGATTTAGAAGGTAAAAGCAATTCTCAAGGGGTTTTAATTCTATTTAATGAATAAAAGAGCTGATTTCATAGTGAGTGAGGCTATTCATAGCAAGTTACCACATTAAAACAAGAGATAATATAGTTTAAGCAAAGGCACGCGCTTCGATTTCCACTAGCATTTCCAAGCAAGATCTTTGTTTTTTCTGCTCCTTCCTGTAGATTATAAATAAAAACTGAAGAGCTGAAGAGCTGTCAGGAAAGGCAATGGGAGTTTGCAAAGACGATGGCTTTTTGGCTAATCTTGTATCAAATCGGTGGCTCACAAACTAATTTGATCTTATCCTTGATAAAGTTCCAGGAGGTGAAACTCTCCTGTTCACAGTTCTGGAGTACTCAACTCTATCCCGTACAGAGCAACGGCTCCTGCCCAAGAACAACGCACCTTTATCACAACTGAAACAAAAATACTGACAGGTGAGTCATGTTACATGGACCCAAACTCAAATTGTTTAAAATAAAAGAGATTAGATGGCAAATATGTTAATTCCTGTTGCTACAAGGATTTTCTTCCCAGTATTTTATTGGATGCTTCTTTCATTTAATCTCATTGCTCCTGGTTCTACCGTAAAGCACCAATGAAAAAACCCTCATGGTAACACTCAAGTGACACGCGCAGCCCGTTATCCCCTCCCTGTAGGAGAACTTCATTCAAACTACTCAACTTAAGCTGTACCAATCATTTTCATTTCATCCAGCAACATGATCTTGATTGCTGTTGCTTTTCTCTTGATTCTTGTCCTCTGTTGCACTTACACTTAGCGTCTCTCAGGTGGTATGTGGTGCAGTGATGGCAACCAGGTGCTTTGTTCCATGAAACCAGAGCTGCATTAAAGAGGATGGTTCCTGTCCTGCTCCAGGTTACGCTGGAGTGAGTGTAATGGTTTTGTTGCCACACCACATTGAAAACTTGCATTTCAGAAGCATGTGGAGAAGAATCACCATGTTAAACCCAACTATTAACACTTAGTCTGCTACTTGCTCTGTGGGAGTGGTCAATATTTAGGCCATGATTGTCATCTTTGCGTAATCTGCCTGGTGCCTGGGTGTATCGCCACACAGCTCTGCTGCTTCACAAAGTGTCCCTCCCCTTGTGTAATACTGTTCTTCTCTTGATGAAGATGTGGGGTGTTCCAGATTGTCACAGGCTGTCTATTCTCATTTAGTCTGTGTTTTGTTTTCAGCATCATGTCTTTCTGTGGCAATGATCTCAAGCAGTTGACGAGGTCCAGAAGTGAAAACGCTAACATCTGCTGCCTCAGTGGCTCACGGCCCTTCCCACATCTCCAGTCAAACCAGAGTCAACCCTGAGGAAGCTTCAGGACATGTGGAATTGGATTTTCGACTCATAGCAACACCCCCCTCTTCACCCAGCTATGCAGAGTCACTAGCAACCTGTGGAGGTGGCCCACAGCTGTCGTAGTCAGGCCAGTGCTCCTTCATCCGGTCATCCCTTAATGCTTTTAGTGGTTTTAAGGTATTACTTACATATATAAAGCTGATTAGACTTTATCAACTAATGTTGTTCCATGTGCTTTTATCTCTGGCTTTTTATTTTTATTTCATTCAGTCAAGACACAAGGCAATTATCCCAACAACACATTTGAATATGGGTATGGCCTTCAGGCAGCGTCTGTCCAGCCGTCAGGTCACTTGGCTGCAAGGCTCCTACAGAAATGCCCCTTTCCAGGTTTATCTCCACCGTTTCTCAACTGTCTTTGCAAAGTTCCTCAAGTTAATGAACAGGGATAAATAAGGAGTTTTGTGTAAAAGGAAGATAACGTGCTGCATAAAATCAATTCAGATAGTCTTCCTTATGCACAAGACTAAACAAGAATAGGCTTAAGCTTTTTGTAGGCCTACACAACAAGCCTAATTCCCATGGCATGCTGTTTTGCCGCAATTTGTATCAGAAAAGCAAGACCGGTCTAGGGCAGCAGACGGCTCTCGGTGTGTCCAGGTGAGGGAAGAAAGAATATTTGATGTTATTCTAACTTCCTGCCCGTACAACCATTTCGTCCCATCAAGAGCTCAAAGTGATTTTCATTGAATAGGATTTCTGAAACACATTTTAATGCGCATTTTTGATTTCTTTATTTTTGCATTAAGAGTACAGAGATTTTAATACTCTCCAGTGTCTCAAGATTGATGCATGACATACATAGATTGGTGAAATGCATATTATTCATCTGCCATGCTGGGATGGCTCTCAGCTCCTACGTATTAATGAGTTTACATATGTTTAAGGTATTGCTCTGCTTCCTGGTCCATGTTATAAAAGCAGCAGAATATTCTACCAGAAAATGAGGAAATATTTTGTGCCCTGGACTTTTCCATTTTGTAAATCCCCTTTGCAGACATGCTTATAATATTTGTCATTTATTCAACAAGCTGGTCTGTTTTTAAAAAGAGCTCCGTGACTGCTACACTGCATTTATAGGTCATTTAGAGATGGAAAAAATCAGAGCAAATAATTTTCCTACATTAACTTATTCCTACACGTTTCTGCAATTCATGTTACAATTTATACCATGTAACTCAGAACACAACATGCACCTCACAATGAGATAAACGGATCACTTGTATTATATGGGATTGTCCTGCATTTCAAGCTGCTATTCCTACAGCTCAAATACGGGATGCTTTCTGTTTCATATAGTAAATATTTGTTGATTTGGCTAAACCTCTCAAACTCCCTGGGAGGAAGACAAAGGCATGCTGCTGGCGTGAGTTATCCTATTCATTCCCATCTCTTCTGCTGTTAAGAGGATGCTCAGCTGGCCCAGGCTTGACTCATTTATGGACTAGGACCATTTATCAGGGTGGTGGGAGTACTTCATAATTATTCTACTAATGATGAAAAGGACAAGGTCAGCCCTCTCAGGTATATTAATGGTAGTTACGAGTATCAAACTCATCAGAAGTATTACAAAGCAGTATTTCGGCGCTCAGCACTGAAAACGATGATGGGTCTGAATTCTCTTCTTTCAGAAGTATCTACCGCTGCTGATTCACAAACAACCTGGAGCAAAGAATTTCACAAAAAATCAAGGTAAAACTCTGAAAATGAGCTTATACAAAAACTTGCCAATTATGTTTCAGGGTACTAATTTAGCCCAGAGCCTCATGGACTTCTTTCTTTAATGTCCAGGGATTTTCCCCAAGGGAAGGAACGGGGGTGCAGTTTCACTTTTTCCCCAAACAGAGAAAGCGGGGACGCTGCAGCTGGGTTGGAATCTTCTGGACCTGCGACGCTGGTGCGGTAACGCAGCACCACAGGGTGAAAGCAGCGAATTACTTGGAGACGAGAAACTCCTCAGGGTGCTCTGAAGGTGCAGCTTTTGTACTGTCGAGCAGCGGCTGCCTGATGATCGAGGCCAGCTTGCACACAGCGCTAAGTATAGTGTATTTGCTGCCTTTCACTGGGGGTGGCACATTTCCGATGGTGCTGAGTCCACTTCACTTTTTCATACACTGACAAAGTTTTAAAAAAAAACACAGGAAAACAAGCAAGAACTTCCTCTGACTTCCTTAAGTTCTCATCCCATTTTCTAAATCTGATCCTGATGGCCTTGGAGCAACAATTTGGGTGTGTGAGCTGCAGTGGCAATTTCCCATTTCTATCCATCCACTCACGTTTTCCGTACATCTCCCCGCACTGAACACGCCAGGTCACGTGTGGTTTTTCCCCTTCAGATTGAACCATGCAGTAACTCAAGAGATAAAGATGCAGAAGTGAAGGTTCCTTTCATAAATAGCTCACAAATGAGGAGTAAACCATTAGGGGAAATCAGTTAGGGTGATACGTGACAGAGATAATTTATCATTACTAAGTCGTGTGAAATGGGTTGGTCTAATTTTTGGATGGTGTAAATAGTTACATCCTTGTTGGTTTAAATAGTTACATCTGAGCCCGGCTACCCAACTTTTAAATTTTACCCATCGGGTCATTCTAGGGGAGCTGATAATCTGCAAGCATTGGTATACACACACATTTTCAGGTATTTCCTTGATTCTTGAGAAAATAAGCTCAGTCATCATAATTAAATGTCTTCTCCTTCTGCCTCAAAAAAGTTAGTTTATTTACTTTCTGCAGCAAGGGCATTTCACAGAGCCGGACACAACTCTGGTGTGCCCAGAGTCAGCATCGTGCCCCGTGTAATGTCCTTTGGACCCCCTTGCCTGCAGGTGACACAGGAAAGACTTTCAAGGCCTTTTCACCATGCAGAGTTTTCTTGCTCAGCAGGCAGACCTGCTCTGCAAGCATGAAGATGTCCAAGGGCCAAGTAAACAAAAAAAAAACCACCAAAACCCCAAAACCTAGCTTTAAAAAAAAAAAATAGAAAAATTATGAACTGATAAAATGGGTACATCTACTGGGTCCTAAAAAGAAATTTATTGCCTTAGGGAAAGCCACTCAGGTTTCAAAGGACATAGAAATCATTTATTGCATCTTGCCTTTAAGTTAAATGCGTTTTATGGTGTCTTCGTCTTTCCACCTATTACTTCATACTGGGAACTGGGCGACAGCTGATATTTACAGGTATTAAGTAGATCATGAAAGCGATGGTTCTCGACCCCTCCCTTTGAAATCTGATGGGATTCATGGTAACTTAATTAGACACATGGAGAAATAAGATCACAAGAGACAGTTGACCTCCCAAAACATTGTGATAAAAGAACCTATTTTATTAAATGGTGTAAACCAAAAAGATTTTCTGAAAAGGAGCAATACTGAGATTCGGGAGATGCGTTTATGTTCTGGGCTCTGCCGTAGCTCCCTGTGACCCAGGTCAAGACATAAAGTCTGTACTCCTTATGCTGTAAGACAGGTAATGACCTGGGTAGGTCATTAAGACAGGTAACGACCCACTCACTCCTCCACAATGCCTCTCCTCGCCCAGCATGTTGCATGCTCATTGGGACATTTGCTTACCTTCCCTTGTACAGCTCATATAATTCAGCAGATCCCTGACATCAGATGTTGGCCACAGGGCTCCCACCACTGCCTTTATGGAGGTAATGCACTGAGTTTTTTAGTAGCTGAAGGATGTGGTGGAGGCCAAAAAGTATTAGTGGGTGGAAAAAGTGTTTGCAGATGTGCTGATGCTGCATTTACTGGCACCGGTCAGGATACAGCCTCCAGCACAGACAGTCACCCACCTGCTGGGTCCAGGGAGCTGGAAAATCACCCTGTCCTGACCCTACCCTAAAAATCCGTTACTGGCCAGGTCAAGAACAGGATGGTGGGGTAGATCTGGCTCTGGTCCAACCCCAAATGACCTTAGGATCCCTCTCATCCTACCACAGGGCTGCTGGAGGAACGTGCCTATTTATTGCTTGTGTAGTGGGGGTTGTCTTTGTCTCAAAGATGTGTGCAAAGGCAAGAGAGCAGGTGGACAGCCTCTGGCCGAGGGTCACCAAAGGGTCTGCAGATCCCTTAGTGCCCCAGGAGAGGTCCACTACCATGGCACTGGCGATCCAAGGAGCAACGTCGTGTTCCTCTTAGCTGATGTATTAGGCTGCTAATTGGGTACTGACCAACGCAACCTTGTCACAAAGCCTTGTCAGCAGAATAAGGGCAATTAAAACTGTGTGCTCTAAGCTGGGAGGACAAATCACAACTACTTCTGGATGCCCTTTTCCATGACTTCAGAAGAGGATGGAGCATAACTTATAGCCTAGGTCTCTCATAAGGACTTTTAAAAAAGGGGTCCTCCATGTAGGAAGTAAAATTCTGAAAGTTTCAATGTTCTTGGGAAAAAAAAAATTATTGAAGGGAAAAAAAAATCATTTTAATTGAATATTTATAATGGCTCCAGCTACAGATTGAAATTACTGCCCTAAATTGAATCCAAGGGCAAGTAGGAAGGCAGATTTAAGGGACAGTATGACTGTTAAACTACCAGTAATATGCGAGTGGTCAAAGAGCAACAATGGGTTAAGAGAGATTCACGTCAGAGAGGGGCTCATTACTTGAGTCTTGTGTTGCAGGTTTTCAGATGCTCTCAAACATCTACCTGTTCTGGCGGGGTGCTGCCTACTCCCTGCCACACGTAGGGTTTGGAGAACTGTATTGAAATTCACGTCTGTCTTGAGGCTGTTTTCCCGAACTCTTGAAGAAATGAACCCAATATCAATTATATTTTTCATCCCACACGCACAACAATATCACAGTGCTTCGGTAGTACTAAGATCTGGATTTTACAGGGATCTGGTAGGTTAAAGAATTGCTCACAGACTATTATTTTTTCTTAACGACTCGATTTTTCTTCGTCAGTTTTGAGTGAAAATATGCAATGAATATTTCAAAGCAAGCCATAGGACTGCTACAGCCTGGTGCTCCTTTTACATCACTCTTTTTCATAGAGATTATAGCGCTTTGATTGGTAAAAGTTAATTGCTAGATGTACTCCTTATATCAGTTGGGTGAATTATTGTAGCAAGCTGCCATTTGTTTGCAGGGTTTATTTCTCATGATAAATGTAAATTACCATTTAGATTGATGACACCGTCCTGGCACCTTGTTCTTCAATGTCAACCTTAGGGCAGCCCTGGGAATGTTGCTGCTGGTTACTGGGGCATTTCCAAATGTTCGGAAGTTTTGAGAATGACACTAATCAGAACTGCAGCTTTCTTCCATCAGGCTCTCTTTCATTTTTCAAGAGGCCGACAAGAAACATGCAGCATGATTGCTTTTGCCCTAACAATGCTATTCATTAAAATTTTTTATCTTTCCATTTTGTGAATACATATTGTTTTTCTCCTGACAATGTTCATGAAATAAAATGTGAATCCGCAGTGGGACTTCAGACCTTTTTTAAATGGTCATCTCCTATGTCAGGACTTCTGATTTGGGAGAAGTACTTTGGTCTGTACCCAAACTGGAGAAGCCACGTGTGCTTCAGGGTTCCCATGTCTGGACGTATTTCTCGGTCCCATCCTGACCGAGAGAAGGCTTGGCTGTCCACCCTGCCTTTCCTGCTTCGCACAGGGAAACAAACTTGCTCAACACACAATTTCTGAGTGAAAGCAAGGACAGGCCTTCCACCAGCCATTTGGGATCTTAAAAACAGCATTGCACAACTCAGAGTGGTGCTGTCACAGACAAAAGGCTCTGTAGTAGCTACAGTAGAAACCTACCAGTCAAATAAATTCACATTTGGGTCATTGATTTGACTGATTTGGGATTAAAAACCAATCAGTGGACACTCTTCTGCACAGCCTGCTGAAGATGTGCCTCACCCTTTAATTAGTAAGAGGGAAAGCATACAACCCCCTCGTCTTGGAGCAGGGCTGCAAATCCCTTAGCGTACATAAAAGAACTAAGACATCACTGGGAGATGTTCTACGAAAGCCTCCAAGGGCAAAGAAGAAGCTATGAAGCTGCACAGGTTTGGAGAGTGGGCGAGGGGTGGCGCGAGGTGCACAATGGCAATGCCAGGAAACACCGCAACACCTCCAAACGCTGAGCGGGGCCAGATAAATGGACGTCTGATCCCAACACAAGCAACGGAAGGGCTGGATCCGGCCCGTGCTCGCAATCTTAATTATGGCATTTTTCTGATCTTTGGCTTGGTAGTATTTAAATGGCTTTTTGGGGACAGAGTCGGCCTTCATTGCGCTGCTCGCACTGGCTGAGCCGTGCTGCAGTCAGCAGCCGCCCCTGCGGAGACGGAGCGACTCGCACCGAGCCCGGGCACAGCCAAATCTCGGCCACAGTTATTTCATATCGAAACACGTTGCATTAATCAGCCGGTATTTAATTAATAGAAAAGATCTGTCTGATTACATTTCAATTAAGCCCTTGTTTGAAGCAGTGACATTTCGGATGTTGTTGGACAACCTTGCTGACCACACAGATGGCAGGCAATGAAAACATTAGCCAAATATTTTTACCATGACTGGTTGAACAAAATAAAGTACATCCATTATAATGAGCCGTGTTGTAGCACAACCCTCTGTAGTACAGCAAGCAGTGAAATTGCTACCATAACAGATTGCTGCTCACTCTAACATATGCTGACTCTCTAACTTATTCCGTATTTCTATGCACAAACAAGGATATACAGATGAATTAAGTTCTTTGATCTGTAATGAGTGCCATGAATCCACAGGTTCCCAAAGAACGGCGTGGAGAATCCAGGAGTTATTATATTATTCAAATAAGGTGATTTTTTTTTTTTTGTCCCCTCTCTGTCTTTCTGGATTCTTATTAAAATACCTTTCCAGAGGAAAGTTATTAAAGAGCTTATTTTGCTAATTCATCAATAAGAAAACAGCAGCCAAAAAAAAGTCCCCCTCAGTACTGAGGCACAGAGACATTCATTGCAATGACAAAGCCTGAACATAATTACTTAGCTGTGTGATGTGATGACTTTATTATATGAATCTGAATTAATCTGACTTTGAAATGACAAATTTCACAGCAGTTTATTAGGATATGACTGCTAAATGACTGATATGACAACGACATGTGTAGTAATCATAACCTCCTAATACAGTTGTACTTTTTTATCCCCCAGATGTAGCCCTCATCATGATGCTTCAGCTGATTCCAGGAGTCTAAAAGAATTGTACTGTATTGTACTGATTGTAAACTTGCTAACAGCTTCTTTTTTAACAGAGTAGACTCACACTACACTGTACTGTGAAACGACACTAGTGGGTATTATGTTCAAAGTATTGCCACAGGTTTTTACAGTATAATTAAGCAATAATGTTAATAGAATAAGGCCTTGCCGCAGGAGCGGCCTTTGCCACTGGTAGGTAAATGAAGGGCAAAGCCATTTACTTTTGAAATGAGCCAAGAGCATTGCTGAAGTATGTTGTTATACAACCTGGAGGCCTCAGCAAACCTGAGAAGTCCCAACAGCTCTCTCCAGACCCTCCGTGTGTGCTGAAGAACTGTTGTAAAGACAGAGCAAAGCCTGAAGGTGGGACGGGAGCAGGAGCAGTCACAGTGCTCAGCCTCTTGGGATGGCACAGAGACGTCACCCTCTTGCTCCCCTTGCTCTGAATGGTCCTAATTCAAGGATGAAGGTAGCTGAAATGCTCCTCTGGACATCGGTAGGTGATGGCTTTGGAGGTGGTGCTTCCTGGGAGCGTGGAGACATCTCCTCTGTGCTGGGCTCTGTGCTTTGCCATGGGGAGAGGGTAAAAAGGAGAAGAGTTAGGGTAGCACATGCATCAAAATGTCTAGGTTATATCAGCCTGAAAAGATCTGGGTTAGATCAATCTGAAAAGGTCTAGGTTAGACCAGCCCTCTCCAAGGCAGCTTCCTTTCCAGTCCCACCTTGTTAAAAATATCTTCTGCAAATTGGAAAGAATAATCTTGTGGTTCCAAAACAGCTCTTCTACTACTCGCTGCAAGACCAGTCGCCTCCTGTCCTGCCCGTCCCTGCTGCCACCACTGCCTCCTCCTCCAGCCCGGACATCGCAAGCACCACATCTTGGAAGTCGTGCCATGTTGTGGTGCAGCCCATATGGAGCAGGGCATCCACTGCAGCAGGCCGTTGGGCATCACCAGGGCTTCGCAATTAAAGTCGGAGAAATCTTCTGTGCAGAGCGGACACAAAACCTCTTATTATGCCAGGACTACTTCAGGGGAACTAGTTCTATATTTAGTTGAAATTTCCATTGCTGCTGTACCTGTAAAAGAGTGTTAGTATCCTCATTATTCAATTAGACAGATACACTGGCAATAAAATATTCATTTTTTGCAGCAGAAGCTGAATGATATTTCCTTGAATACCTGCAGACATATTCCCTAATTGTTGCCTCATATATCTTAACTGTATTATTTCTGATTCGCAAGTGTAAATAAAAGTACTGCTTGGGATGATCATATTTCACACCAATTTATTTGAATGACATTAATGAGTTCTCTCTACCAGTGAGACCTTGCTTTGAGAGCTAGGCTGTGTTTTGCTACCCATAATTTAATAGAAGATGGCTTCCCGCCATCATATTAAATAAATAAATAAAAATTGGCTATGGGAATGCCTGAAAGGATTTAATTTTGTTAGTTATTTGCATTCCTCAGTTATGATCCTGTGACACCATTAACAAAAAACATAATAATTTTATGAAAATACTGGAGATTTGGAAGTGATCTTGAAATAGTTGAAGGCTGCAGTTGCTAACAAGCCCCACTTTGCTGTTGGAAGTATTCTGCAGTTACTGCAAGTTTAGTATTGTAATCCAGTATTGTAATCCTGGGAGGCACAAACAACATTTGCCCCGTTTCAAAAAAGGACATATGTTGAAAGGAGGAAGAGGTGCGTGCATGTTTCATTTACTACGCTTGGTATTTCTAAAATACTGCATAGCTGTTGCCCAATGACCTCAGTCACATTCACACTTACTGTAGCTTCTTGCCAGAGATGTCTCAGCAGAGTTCCCATCACGTTCGCCTCTGAATTTACACCATTCCCTTAAAACTACACCTGGAAATCCCCACCGTTTAAGCCCCTCCGCAATGAACTGTATATTCCCCCGTGACGTGAAAAGATGTTTCCAGGGCTACATGTAGGTGTGCCTCTTCCTCGTCTTCCTTCTGCTGATGCTTTAGGTGTCACCTTGTTGTTGGAGCGGGGTCACGATGCCAAGCAAACCAATGGTTTGTGCACATAAAGGTACCAACTTTATGAGCTGTTGTACAGAAACTGAAGAGCCTGACTTAGGAGAGGGTTTCTCTGTGACGACTCCAGAAGTGAGTGATGCAGGAGCTGGCGGGGGTATTAATGGGAGATGTAGGGCTTGGGATGCTGCTTTCAGTGGGACTTTGTGCCGTGGTGTTAGACTCAGGCATTTTTAGGTGCATAAGTAGGTATGCTTGAGGGCCAGGGCTTCAAAGACCTCTGAGGAAGAGTGTGTAAGACGGGAAGGATGAATTGCCCTCTAAAAGGGCCTTTTTCTCTATCTATGGGTGAAACCATGGTTGGTCAGTTAGCCTAAATCCCTGACTGCTAAACTCTTGGGTGCTGAGGTGACACAAGATCACTCGCCTTTTTCCACCTGCTGCACTGCCCTCTCTCAACAGGGTGTGATGATAAATACATTAAAGACTGGAAAGCATCCATGTTTTAGTTATCAGTGTCAGTAACTACCACTGAGAGGCAGATTGGCTCTAAGGGGTGGGTTATGTCATTTTTTCCCATTCTCACTCCTCCTAGAGTGAACTCCTTGGAACAAGATGATCTTTAAGGTCCCTTCCAACCCAAAACATTCTATGATTCTAGATAGACTACTGTCTCTGTGGGAAACGCTGCTCCTTTTGGAACCATCCTCGTGAACACGTGCCGGTGGCTGCAATGGCTCGGTGACCTTCACCCCACGCTCTGCTCCCTTTGCTCCATCATCCACCTCAGAACTTCATCCGGGGGTTTCTTCCCAGGTGTAAAAGAAGCCTTAAATAAATGAGAACAAGCCGGCTGCACAGAGCACGTGGGGTTAATTTGTACCTAAAGCTGAGAGATCCTGCTCGACTCAGTGGACACCACCGCCCAGCCTCTGGGTACCCACCAAGATCTTTCGGTATGAATGCAAAAGCACCCCCACCAGACTAGACCTTCCTTGATGGGCCTGCAAGGTTGTTCCTCCGACATTGTTTATCGGCGGCATTTCCGCAGGACGTCCGCATCAACATTCCTGTGCCACCAGCCTGCCCGCTGAAGCATAGTATATTCTCCACTTTATATTCAAGGCAGCTGAGTGATTCTCCTTCCTTTGAGTGGCACGCTGCCACCCATACATTACAGAGAGAGCAAAACTCTGAGGAGGCATTGAAGCTAACCATACATTACATGCATGATGGGCTTACCAGATGTCATTTCTTACATTGTTATGGTTTCATAAACTGCACTGACATTGTCATTATGCTCAAAAATTTGATCCCACTCTGCTGTTCTTAAAATGGATGATTCTGAAGGTTGTTGCATTAACAAATAAGAGTTTGCAGGAAGGCGGATTTGCAACAGGAGTTTGTGAATGACTGGGTTATAACATTTGCTGGAAAATGGCATGACAATTGATTCATTACTGGAGACAGTAACAAAAAAGGCAATGCTAATTCAAAGGTTAGAGGATCCATAAAGCTTTAAAAACAGATTTATTACAGTAGGTGGACTTATTTTGCTCAGAAACTGGAATTGTGGCTGTCTTCCCTGTATTTATGAGGCATTTAATTAATCAGTCATAATAAATACATTAGAAACTAAATCCCTCTTATTAAGATCTACATTAGTCTTGGTGCTTTCTCCATTGTGGCTTGTTTGTGATAGCAGACAAATTCATTTCAGATACATGAAGAGGGATGAGTCCTCTCCAGCAGAGCTTGCAGCCAAGAGCACCCAGAATTTGGGGAAAGGGAAAAAAGAAACAACAAGGGGATTATCCTTAACACGAAGGGAAGCACTGTGCTTCCTTCCATACAGTGTGGAAGGGGGAGCTCTGGACGTGGCTGTTTTGGGGGGAGGCAGTTGGGAAGGTGATGCCATGAGCAGCAGTCGCATGGCGCTCCTCTTCACTAGGAATGGTGAAGGTGAAGGAGGAAGGTGCGGAGACCCTTTGCTAAGTGGTGTTAACAGGCGCCGCAGACAACAGCAGCTGGAAACTCAGCCTGCTCCGGTTTCCAGATATACATCACAGAAACCTCTGTCAACTCCCCGACCTCCATGGAAACGGGAGCTACTCAGCATCGCTAAAATCAGATCGGGATGCCCACAGGCAACGGGCAAACTCAGAACCGGGGGCCAGTTTCTCAACAAGCTTGTCTTTAAGAAACGCACTGATTTCCGCAGGCCCTTCCCCATTTACACAATTTGGCCTTGTGCCTTCTAGGAGGACAAGTACTGGGTATTTGGGGTTCTTTTTTCTATTTGTTTTTTTTTCTTGACTGATTTCCTCCCTCCCTCCCTCCCTCCCTCGTCTCATGGTGAACACACAGAGGACCGTGACAAGAAAAGCAGAGACCACAGAGGACCCCAACAGCATACATTATTAACCATGTCTGCATTCTTTAGTGTCCTTGCTGCTAAAATTAACACAGCCCGTGTGGCACCCTGCCAAACCCAGCAAAGTGCATGTCATAAACAATACAGGTGGGCGCGACGGCGAACCATTTGTCTGCTCCTGTAAATGTCCCATCACGTCCTTCTCAGCTTAGTAATGCCCTAGCTAACTAAACTGACTGATAGTTTTCGCAGGCTAATAATGACTCATTTGTCACAAAGCCTGACTTTCATTTGCAACAGCATCGTATATTTTCTGCGCTATATGGGATGCCTGAAAAGCAAATGTTTTTTTTTTTCCCCCTCCTCTTGTATCCATAGTATCATGTAGGCTTTTTTTGCAGGTGTCCAAAAAAAAGAAAGACTTTGAAAAACCTTTATTTTTTTGAAAAAATTTGAAAATTTTTTTAAAAACATAAAAAATTGAAAAATCCTCCTACCTCAAAAGCAGCACAGAAGCAAACTGCATTGCCTAATCAAGAAGGACAGGATAAGCCCAGTAAACTCTTTATTTCTGGAGATGCAGATTTGAGTCTGTTAGGCAAGCTGGAACAGAAGAAGTACCAAAATAGGTACCAAAAAAAAGGGCTTACATCCAATTTTTTCACCTTTCCACCTCCTTTTTCACTTTTTTTTTACCTTCTTTCCACCATGCTTTGTTCCTGAGGTTTCACTGGGGAAAAGCAGCCTTGCATTTCTTTTCTGTTGACTCATGATCTTCATCTCTGAGCTTGATCACCCCCGTAATAAACCAGGTGATACTTCCTTCCTCCCACTCAGCTGTTTCCTCTGCAGAGGCCACCACTCGTGACTCCTCCAGGACTTGTCACAGCCTTCAGCTCTCCAGGTGCAGCCCTAAGGGACACTTCTCCTCATGGGACCTGTCCCCCCTTAGAAATAGTGGAGGACCCAGGAGGGTTTTTAGGCTCAAGTGCAATGTCCCACTGTGTCCTTCCTCCATGGTGGAGCAATAGCACATCCCAGCATCCTCTTTTCCCACATGTCCCAGTTTAAATGCAAAGGAAAACTGGGTTCCTAGGCCATCTGGGAGCCAGGTCTTCTCCCATCAGGACCTCAAACATGGCTTAAGTCTGTTGATTTTTGGAAGTATCCCACCTGGCCAAGAAGGAGGTGCAGGCAATAATGTCGAGGGACAATTTCTTCTTGTGCCTCCGAGATTTCTCTCTTATGGTCACAGGCGCTGATGTATTTGTATGAAAAGAAAAGGTGTTAAACGTAATCTGCCAGCCTGGTCTGACACGAAATTCCCAGCCATTGAGCTCTGCCTGTTCTTTCCATCAAGGATGGAAGGTAGAGAGGGATGTTGAACATCAGACCCAGACGAGGGGGGAGGAGTTGTTCCCTGGAGCATCTTCAGAAGAGTTAGGAAGCCATTTCCAGCCCGGTGCAAAACCACGTGCTCCTGAAGCTCTCAGGGCTTGAATTACTGCTCTCATTTCAGGCTCAGCAAACCATGCTTAATCGACCTACACCTTCCAGCTCTGGGAGAGTTTAGGGCTCCCTGGACAGGCAAAGGACATCCGAGGTAAGAGATATGCTGATTGATGAAGTTAAAGGATTCTGCCCAGGCTTCAGGGGCAGAGAAACAGTCCTCGGTCTTTGCTGTTGGGCAGGGCATCATCAATTGGAAGACTTGATCTCGCAGGCAGTAAATACCAGTATTTGCATTAAATTAGTGGGACAAGTACAGATTTTAGTCAATCAACAACATGATTTAAAGGTTTTACCATACCATTGCGTATCCTGAGTGATTTCAGTCTATCAAGAATAGGATTTAAAGGTTTTACCGTGCCATGGCATATTCTGCATTCTGTGCGTAATACAAGGAATAACAGATCACATGCAACCACATTACATTTAGGTAGATGATCCCTGAATTATCCTAAGAAAACAGAATATTCCACAAGTGTATTCAGGCATTTATTTCTATAGCAGCAGAGCATCAGGGAATTTAAAGAAGGTGAAAATTATGCGTGATGGCACTCCCTTAAATGGCAACACACCTTGACTGTTCCCAAAATAAGCCCCATGGTAGCAGAGGACTTAGCGGTTTTTAAGCCACAGAAGCTAAGCAGGTGCTTCCCTGAAGTCTGAGTTGTCCCTGAGCTCATTCCGGTAGAGGATCTAGACTATATTTTATCAAAGACTGGAGAATATTCATTAGCTTTAATTGTGTTCCACTCCTTAACATCCACTGCTCTTCCAAAAAAAAAAAAAAAACAAAACAAAAAAGAGTCATGTAACTCTTTGATCCAGAACGGGGTCACTCAAGTCCATCTGAAGAGCAACTCTTCCTCTTAGTTTTCTGATGATGGGGAGGAGTCTCAGCCTGGCTCCTTGCAACGCAGCTTACATGGGAAAGCACAAGGGACTCTCGTTTTGTTTGCTGTATCTCACTTCCAAAGCACCTATCAGTCCTCAGGAAAGCAGGAAGGAACAAAATATCCAATGTTTTAAAAAAACCAAAAAAAGGTGACAACAGGACACTCGCTTTGTTGCAAAGAATAAAGGAGAAAGGGAAAGTCTGGCATCTAAAACCATGTGCTGCATGTTATTCAACTGTTTGGCCTTGGTTAAACTTTCAGTAGGGATAATAACTTGATACCTGCATCTCTGGAGCTGGTGGCAAAGGGGCTATGCTGGGCATGGGAAGGAGTTGTAAACTTTTACTGTACTCTTACAGAAGGGAAGATGTTTCTCGGTGTCACAAAGTTATACCAAGATACTATACACATTACCTGTAAAACTCAATATGGTAAATTATTGACCAAGGTGAAATGATGTTGCAGCTGGTAAAGCTCCATACTCTGTTTCCAGATCACTGTTACCTTGCAGAGGATTTCAGCCCTCGTATAACTTTGAACTCATAGGACTGTATCAGTCTCTTGAGTTTCTCAAGTAATTTCAGCAAAATTACACTAAATTTGACATTGGCCCATCTTATCTTCTACATATTCTTCTCTGAAAGATTAGCAAGACCCTGGCTTTATCCTCCTGTCATGAGAAAGCTCCAGTCCTGTCTTGTCCAGTAATTGCTGGAAATGATTTTCTGGCAGTTGCCCTCCTTGCTTTTGATCTCTTTGTCTGATCATCCCATTAGTCATTTTCTTCTTCGGTAGCATGAATGTCCAGTTCAATTTCATTCCTATGCAGCTGATACCTAACTTGATTTCTTATTCCATACCATATTGCCCTTCAGAGCTCTCTATGAACTTCCATGGCCTTCTACCATCAGTAACTGAATATCTCTAAAATTTTTAAAATTCTCCTTTTGTGCTGTGGAAGTGAGATGACCCTCACTTTCCACTGACGTGCTTTCCACACATGATTTGCGCTTGTTCTGAACAAGGGGCTTTGTCTCTTGCAGCAAAAGCTAACTATATGCAATATCTGGGACGAGTTAATCATTGCGGAATAAAGATTTGTCAGGTCAGCTGGTGTATTAGAAATTGCCTGAGCTGGATTTCCAAGAAAGTTTTAATTTAATTCAGTTTATTACTTGGCGACCAAGGGTGGCCAGAATTCTGGTATTTATGAGCATCGGATGATGGTGATTTGTTGGCTTGGAAGCTTGGTAGACTACAAGCAGGAACACAGAAAAGGCAACATGTTAATCCTTAAGAAAAAAACATTACTCCACAGTGTGGTGAAATAATTACCTGCCCTGTAAGCTTTGAAGGAAATTAACCCTGCGAGTGCCCTTATTGAAATCTGAGTGGAAAGAGAAAAGAAGAAGATAGCAACCACCTCACATCAATCCACCTGGATGGGAAAATCCGCCGGCAGTCAGTACCCTTGGATGGGGTTTCCCATATCCACAGTCTTCAGATCACCTAAACAGAGCCAAATACTGGCGTGCGCGTCTCGAGTGAGTTGTGTCCCGTCTCAGGTTTCTGCTGATGGTTGTGTTTTACTTTTCTCCCCTGGAAAGAGCCCTTTCTCGTATTTAATATTTGCTAGTCTGTGTTAGTCGGAATATTTATTTTACCATTATATGAAAAAACCTGCAATCAGCTTGGCTCGTAGCAAAAAACCCCACCCAATTATTTAGTTTTACAAAATCATCTCTTCCAACACGGACACAAATTAGTGTTTGGTTTATTCACCTAAAGCACAGGCTGGTAAGGAATATGCAACAGCTCTCAGATTTTGTAGGCACAAGAATATATAATATGCCAAATATTTCTTACTCTGTGACACAGAAGGTAACATATACGTGAATGTGTTTGAGGGATGTTTGTGTCACAAGCAGCACAGAAATCTTGCATTTACTCTAAGATTTTGAGGGTTCCTGGAGAAACCTTTCTTCTGTTCCCGCATAATATATATGCAGTTTTGCTTGGGAACACTTGAACCTTTCACAGAGTGATAGGCTAATCTCTTGCTGCTTGTCATGTATTTTTAATAAAGCCTGGACAAAACCATGGCTGCATTTTGTTATTGAAGAAGGCTGGGCAGAATGATTTAACACAAGATATTTAGTAAATCAGGCCTTGGGAAACAGTGGAAACGATTGAAGAGCCGAGCGGAGGTTGATTTCCACATCAGAGTGCTAAGCAATGAACAATGATAAGGCAGAGTTTAATTTAGTAATGAAGAGAAGTTATCAATAACCTACTGGTTTTACACCAGCGATAACAATATAATTAGATTTGAAATCAAAAGATGGAGATGAAAAAACTCAATTAGTAAGATAAAAAATGTAAATGGTGGAAAGTGCAGTTTACTGGATTAAAGGAATTATGAAAGGTTAATTGGGAGCAAGAACTGAAGGAAAACTATTAGCAAGAATCTGGAAATGTTCAAAACAGTGCTGGGAAAATTACATGATAAAGCTGGGAACCGCACACCTAGGAAAGATAAGGAAATTACATACAGCAATTCCTCTCTGTATAGACTAAGGAGGAAAGATATTATATAGTAAAAATTCTATTTATGATGAGTGGAGGGCGGCTAAGCACCCAGCTGGCAAGGAGCACCAGGCTGGATGGGGCCCCTACACTGCGAAACAGCTTTGCTGGGGTGAGGGCATGAGGACATGAAGATTTGGATCCATCTTTTTGAAAAGAAAAAAAAAAAAATATTAAAAATAAAGACTTTCATGGCCTTCCCCAAAGCTGTCCAAATAAACAGGTTTTTTTCTAAACTGAAATCTTTCACAAGAATACTGAAAATTATTATTATTATTATTATTTTCCAGCCTATGGAAAACTTGTTTCACATAATGTAGGAAAAATCAAGACGCAGCTGAACTGGCATTTACGATTCTCAGCTGATAAGAAAGGCAAAAGATTAAATCAGTCAAATCGGACTTGTCTAGGAGGGAAATCAGCCTAAGCGTTTCCATTTGGCTGAGAAACGAGCCCTCCTGTATGACTGGAAGTGGACATAACGCATGCGGAGATAACAATAAAATAACCTTCCAACCTGGCCACAAAGCTCTGAATATAGTCATGGTTTGAATTTGTGGACTGTAGCCTTAGTATATAGTGCAAAATCGCAAACTTCTTGTTTCATAAGTCTTGGCTAAAAAAAAAAAAGAACAGCTTATACATATAAGGTGCAGACTCACTTCAGTCATGAAAAGAAATAAAAAAGTAAACGTTCCCTGTAACTCTCACATTCTCAGAGTCACTTTGCAGGTATTTCTCATGTTAAACTGCACTTTTTAAGCTTAAAAAACTTCAAACTCATAGAACTAGACTCAGTGTTCACATAAAGAAGCACTGTTTCTGACGACAAGAATTTATAATAGATACCTCAAAGGAAAGCAAGAGCCTGAAATAAACAGATGAGGAATAATCCACTAAGCAAATGAGGTTTTACCTTTATAGCTAGGGATTGCTTTGAGTGGTAAAACGTGAATTTTCGTCTCTTCCACAACATTTCTGTTATGGCTAATTGCAGACACTCTGGATATTCCTAATATTCATCCTAGCCACTACTTCTAGGTCTTGCCATGTTCTTAATTTCATTGACTTGCTGAAGTGGTGAGTTCCATGGGGAAATCACTGTTTTGCATATAAAAACATTTCTCTTTTTAATTTACTTGAATGCCTTTATGCCCAAGTGTTGAGATGGGAGAGGCGGAATTTCCCGGGCTACCTTCTCCAGGCCCATTTGTTACCTGCCAAATGCTAATATTCCCACACCATGTGTCTCCTTTTCCAGGTAATCAGTCCTCACCTTTTCAGCCTCTGCTCACCAAATCTGTTCTTTTCAAACCAGAATCTTTTTCTTTTCACCTCCTTTCCTTGAATTTTTGCTGGTTTTGCATTTTCCCTCTGTGATGAGGCGTGCCAGGCACCTTCCAGGTGAGTTTCACCAATGCTAAACTCAAAAATTTTTAATACTTTGCCTGGTTCACCCTTCTGACCATTACACTTTTCAACCTATATCTGTTTTATGGACCACAGACCCACATCAAGCAGAGTTTTCTGTTATATCTCTGCACTGGTCACTCTATTTTTTTTAACTTCTCAAGTAATATATAAATATATGCTAATTTTTAAGTGCTTTCCAAATAAGTGGAACATGATTTCCCTGATTCTGTTTCAAAAGAAGGAATTGTTGTCATTTTCCAATTGGATTGCCTATATTTTTACAGCACATTTTACAGGTGCTCAGTGTGTCCTTTCAGCATATAGAAGTTAGAGCGATTGTGGAGAGGTGGAGACTAGTGTTTGGTCATAAATGAAACACATTCAACCATAACAGATACATTAAATATTCTCTTTTCCTTTCACATTATGAAGCCCTTTGAAAAGTCCTTCTGACTTCTGTCATCTTCCAACATCTTACTGAACTGCTGTGGGGAGTAACTTTCTGTTGGCTTTTTCTTTGCATTAGTAAACTTTCTATTTTGCGAAGTTTTGTCTTAGGATATTTCAGACATTGACTCTGTTATTTTTTTCCACTGGTGTTTAGATTCTTCTTTCTTTAACTTGGAGGGCTGTGATGAAACTGGAGATTAATATTGAGAGACCTGTGTCTAGAGCCACAGCAGTTCTCAGAGCTTCTCAAGAGCTTCTCACATGGAACAGGAGACACCCAACTTAGTACTGGAAGCAGGGTAAAGCACACAATAAAATTAGAAAAGACTGTTTTGAAGGTGAAAAAGGTGAGGACAGGAATAGCACAATGTTTTGCAGATAAGAGCATGGTACTTGCTTGCAGGGATGAAAAATTTTAAAAGAATCACTGTTCGTCTATCTACACGCTTGACAAAGAGACATGCAAAGGACCAAACCTACCAACTGGGCTGATTTTCCTCTTGAACCCACTGGATCAACCATCCCAAGCTTCACAGGTCCTTAGATAAGGAGCACCCACCCCAAATGGCAGTAGTTTTGGTACATCAGATGTACCAGGGCGAGGTGACGGCTCCTTTTCCAGGCTGACACCTTCCAGGGATGCCACAGCTGAAACGACTGCTACTTTGGATTACACTGAGGCAAATGCAAATTTGGGTTTAGTTAGTAAAACCTCTGTCTTGTTTCTTATGCAAACATCGCAAATGCATTCAAAGAGGAGAAAATATAGGTGATGTCATTATACTTGAATACACTCAGATTTAATAGGTGCAAACCCCCCGCGTGTGATGCAATAGGCAAGTCTTTCATTATTTAGTTGGACCTGTTGGCTATTTACATTTAATTTGTCCTTTTCCTGGTAGACAGTAATTAACCCAAGCAGCCTTGCCAACCAAGTAGTGAGGACTTTGTACTGGTGCAGAGCAAATTAAACTTTGATGCGAGGATGATGACTGCCAGCTACTTAAAGGTGAATCATAAAGGCTTTAAAAACCCTGCTTGCAAGATTCTCAAATGTGAACAGAAGCCTTTGGCTTTAAATGGTAATTAGCACTGTAGTTAAACAGAATTTGAAATTAAAATGAGGACCCACACATTTTCCTGGAAGTTGATCTTCACTTCTCTGGCCAAGATGACTATTTCATAATAAACCTGCTGGAGTTTGAAATAACTGTTCATTCCCAACCCAGCGTTTTCTGTGCCTGGGGAGTAAATCCTCCAGTTGCATTAGTCTTTGGTCTTTTAGGACCAGTTACTCGCCTCAACTGAGCATCAGCCTGTGGTGCTCAGTGATTCCTTGCTTTGTGCTGACTGGCTCTGCAGAACTGGGTCCAGCGCGGTGAATTTTCAAGAGCAATCTAAGAGCCGTCTTCCTCTCGCACCTTGGCACAGTCAAGCATCCTATGTGCTCCTGCCTAAACCTAAAAAAATGTAGCCCATCAGTGGAAAAGACACATTGCACAGAAATGACGTTTTGATGGCATGATTCCTGGCTCCTGTTTGTGCTGCAGGCCCTTTAGATGCCCTCAAAGGTAGGATGGCTGATGTGTACGTACCGAGGCTCCAGACACAGCAAAGGAGGCCATCGGTATTCACGGAGTTGCCACAAATAAGAGGTTTACATGTGCATATTGTACCCGTTTTGACTCTTCTGAGACAGGCACTGCAATAAGGCCCAGATGCTGCTTTCCTGGGTGGAAATCTAATCTGCTCCTGCAGTCTGACTTGGGTTAGCCAAGCAGGTAATCTAAATAGACGTCATTACTAACAAGGTTATGTATGAAGTGGCAGCTCGCACACTCTGCGAGTCTTCGATGAATACTGCTGCCTTTGCTATGCAACAAATATATACTGCAGAGTTTAATGAGTGATAGCTGAGTGCGGTAGAGTCGACAGCACAGTCAGCTGGGAGATGGCTTGCTTAATCTCCAGTGCGTGTTGTAATTTCCTTTGGGCCTCACAGTCTTTAATATTATCTGCGATGATAATCGCATCTGAGAATATTTTTAGTATCCCTTTGTTACTCTGATAGTATTAGGACTATGCCGCTTTTTCTTGTTCACTGCTTCCCATCCAGAACTTTATGCCGAAGGCAGTTTAGAATTAATATTGTGCTTATTTCTTGAAACTTTCACAAAGATTGTGCCAGGATCTGTTCGAGTAGTTGTTGTTCTTTCCCATGAGTTTCTCACCTGAAGATCCATTCCTGCAAGCATTTCTACATGCTCTGGGCTGTGGTCTGGGGCATGGACACCAAGTGCTACAGCTCCAGTCCTAGGTGGAGAAGCAATGATGCCCCATGGTGGAGTTTCAGACCCAAAGGGAACTCAATGACCAAAATGGCTGCCGTGGGAGCATTGAGAACAGAAGGAAAACTGCAGTTGGGGTCCTTGATTAAAAAGAAGTCAGGTTTAGGAACAATAGTCTTGGAAAGTTTAATGGACAGATGAATGCAAAGCTGGCCACAACATCTCTATGCTGGAGCTTTCCAGATCGATGGGCAGGTGAGGCCAGGCTGGACCAAAAGCCTTTGAACTCTCTTTGCAAGGGCAGCTGTGCTGACACGACCCTTGATTTTTAAGTAAGAACCAAGAGTTTCAGAGCTAGGCCCAAAAAGGGTAGTAATTAGATAAAAAAAAGGTATATGAGCCTTGTTTGCCAGTGCCTGCCAAGTGGACCCAGTCACTGGAGAGAGCCTAGAAACTTCCAAATCCTGCAGAAGTCTCCAGGAAGTCCCCACTGGCATCACACCTGTGTTTGTCTGACCTGCTCCTCAACCCCATCCCTACCCAGATCCTGTGATATCAAGCAATGGTTCCAAGGTATGGACAGGTGGATGGGGCCTTTACTGCATGCCAAGGCTGCTTGCATATCGATACCAAATGTTTTAAATGGACACATTTGCATTTTTTACAGTGTACTTTGCAAGAGAGATTTTCTACAGAAGGTAATCCTCAGACTGGTTCCCAAAACAGCCTTTAAATCTTGCAAGTGAAATACACTGAGAGTTATATACCATAAATATCAGTGATTTACAATGTGTGCCCCGGGCTGGCTGGGCTCCAAGAACATTTGAAAAAGATTAATGAATACAAAAGAATTAACAGCATTATAGGACATAACATCTTACTCCTGCCTTGGAGCTGAGGTTTGACACATATCACTAGGGTTTGTGTGGTTTTTTCCCTTCTTCTCCTTTGCGGTTCTTGACAGTCGGTAGAGTTCTTGTATTATTTAAATCACCAGAAGCAGCACTACTTGGAGGCATCAGTGACCCTCACTTCAGTGTTTAAGGTTTTTTCTGCTGCTTGCTTTGCTCGGGATTTGTCCTCAGACAAAGGACCGCTCTCCCACATTCTGTACAACTCCACACAAGGTTTGCTGAACAACGGCAGCCTAAGAGCCGCCTGCGCTCCTTCCCCGGGTGCTGCGGTGCCCCGCTGTAGTCACAGACTCACGATTGCCTTTTCATGGCTCATTTTCCTACCAGCTTTTGGAAACTGTCTGGAGTCATCTTCTCTGCAGCTCCAACGCTGGGGAACAAGACTTTTTGGTCCCTCATTGCCCTCTGAAGTCGTAGCACACACGCTCTGGAGGCTTACTGAGGGGAGAAGCAAACATTTGTTCCCAGCTAATGACTTTTGCCCTTTGGTGGAAAGAGCAGAGCTCATTAGTAGGTAGGATGGTGTCTGAGCCCCCAGCCTGCTCCAAGCAGGTGTGATCTTTTCTAAATGTTGAGCATTTTGGGGAAGCTGCTCCCAAAGGGCATAATTTTGGAGATCTGCAAGGCAGATCCATGTGCTATAAAAGCTTCTTCTACCTCTTCACCAAGCAAGGTGCTACTCAGTGGGCTTGCAGAAGTGGGTTTCCTTGCACCCGTGCTTGAGTGGTATCTTGCCTGGATTTGAAATACTTGTGCCAACAGCCTCATGCCAAGAAGGCAGACTGCCTTTAAGCATTAAACACCCATTAACTGACATTTTCCCATTACAGTTAAGGCAAAACCTTGTTGAGTAGGAACTAGATTGCAACCACGAAGAGTGTTCACAGAGTCTATTCAACATGCACAAGTACTTCAGTCTGCTGTTTAGATCACGTGCACTGCAGCTAGAGATCCAGGCGTTAAAAAATAAACCTCTCTCCCTTTATCAGCTCCCCCATCTAACATCTTCTTTCACGCTGCTCTGCCTTATGATGTCTGCTCTAAGGTCAGCATTTAGTGGTCGTCGTTGTAGTCTAGCGATATCCTCAATTATCTTTTACTTTCACACTAATGATCTTTGGAACTGGCTCTTGGGACATAAAATACCAATTTAAATACATTCTTTTTGTCTGTGGCTTTCAGAAGCAAAGGCTTCTTTGCAGTTTTAGTGACTTGCCGCCCCCCCCGCCACACATTTGAATAAAGTTATGCATTTTTTTTTGCCTCAGGAACTCATGACGACTGTAATTCTTGGTTTTAAATACAGATTTCCTTACAGGTGGAGATAATCTAAGATGTCTATCTGAGGTCTGTGGGCTGAAATTACCTGCAAACAAACAATAAGTGAGAATTGAATTTATCTCAGGATATCTGAGAACTGTGATTATCTCCCATACACATGACTTCTGTACCATCTGCAGTGTTGTTTTTGCTTGGAACAGAAGTGTTGCACTTTTAATTACCATTTGTTCCCTTTTGTCCTCATCCTTTCCTTGTATGTATAGTAATTTAACTAAGAAATTAATTTCTATATACCTCAAAACTCTTGCCCCTGCTCTCCGTAATTAAAGCACCCTACCAAAAATGAATTGGGATATTATTTCCTAATTTTGATCTTTTTCACTTTCACTTGAACAACTTGACTCGCTGAAGCAATAACCACTTCATCACAGCTTCTTTGGTTAAAGATTGAACAGTATTTTCCCATTTTTAAAGTATTAGTTTGTCTGATTGTTTATTTGAAAATAGAGCATGAGCATAAAATAAGAAATAAAAATGTTTTATTAACTATCCATTCTAATAGGAACAACATTTACTATTCATAGCAATATTCATAAAATGACTTATCCTAATTCCTCAATCATCCCCTATGCAAATGCTTGGAAAATGAATGAGCTAATTAAAGTAGATGTTAGTAGAACAAGGACATTGGGGCTCTCTTTGAACAAGGGAGAATATGGAGCTCATTAAAGCTCTGCATTTCAAACATAGCTGGGGGAGATGCCTGCTCCCTTAGGGCATCTACAGCTCCTATTCCTAAGGTACCTTCCCCACACGGATAATGTGGGCATCAGGAGCACATCAGCAATAGCTAAATAGCCCTGCTGAGCAACAGGGAGCCTCCCTGACTATCCCCGGGGCTGCCTACCTTAAAAGAAGAGAGGTTTGATCCCAAATACAATTGCAAATCATTTTACAGCCAGTCTTACAGTCCAAACTAAAGGTAGCACTAGCAGCCCTGGAAAAATCTCAGGTAATGACTGAAAGAGAAGAACATTTGAAACACAGGAGGACAGCAGCCTCTCTAGGCTCGTTCTATAAATTTCTGGCGGCAATCAGAGCCAAGGGAGGAGAAGCATGACAGCTGTTGGTTCAGCATAAATACTCCCCAGCTTTTGTTCTACTTGCTAAGGACAAACATGGGTGAAGGAGGGTGACAGGTCACCCATCCCCATCCCCATCCCCCCTGCCAGCCTGGCACCTGGGCTGGCAGATGTTGCAAGTGCAACTGGTGAATCCTCAGGAAGACCCACAGAGAGATGGAAATCCAGCCCATTTCCATCAGAAACCCCTATAGACGACATCTCACCAGCGGCCTTTACGCCTTCAAATGGAATTTGGAGGCAGCTAAAATAAACTTCCGGAATGACTATAACATTTCCCAGGGTAGCCCTGTAGCTTAGCTGTTCTGCTTACCAGGAATAGCTGCTCCCATTGGGAAGGAAGAGCACCCATCCCCTCAAAGCCTTGCAACAGCCTTTGTAGCTGCTTGAACCCCACCTCCTGTGGGTTTTGGCCAAGAGCTATTGAGGGGATACTTCTAACACAGGATGCTAATTAACTCTTTGTGAAGGCAGCTTTTTTATTTCCCCTTGTGGCTGATGATACTAGAAATGAATTTTTAAATCCAGTGCAAGATTGTCCTCAAAGAGTCATCTTGTCAGGCTCAACTCTCTCTTCAGTCAGTGGAGAGAAGACATGTTTAAAGTGCTCTTTGACTTCCACTGTCTAAATTGGGATGAGAAGTGTTTTCTGATGGGATTTCTCATTCTGCTGATTCTAATGGAAATCTAGATGACAAGGTATGAGATAGAGAGATATATATATTTGATATGATGTATACACGTATGTAGGCATCTGCTTTTGATCAGATGAATCCCGTATCTTGTGCTTGATAGTGGTACTTTGATAATATAAATCTTTCGAAAATTGTCCTTGATATGAACGCACCTTAATATAGGATCAAGAGATGTTTAGAGTTGAAGATTTATCTGAAAACTGAGCGTAAAGAAACTTGTAACTGACCATAACCCACAACAACTTTGGCAGAAAATACCTCCCCTGTACACACCACTAAAACGAAATAAGAACAGTACATGTTTCTTTCCAGCCCAGAGATCACAAAAAAGAAAAGGCAATAGATATTGGAAACTAGTAAAACAGACATCAAAGCAACCCTAAGTTATAAAATTGTGAAGGCAACTCAAAGAGAAGAATGACCACCTTTATTTAGCCGCTGCCTGGGCATCGCATCTGGGAGTTCATCAAAGTGCCTGGGAAATGCAGCCTGGAGAGGAGGAATTCCAGCATCTTTCCAAAAGATCACTCAGCTCCTGCAAAGGGATGCTGTCATAGCAAAGAGGAAGGAGTGGGCTGAATGATAAAATATTCAAAATGCCATAGATAATTGAATAGTTAATATGCTCATTTATTCAAGTTCTGCAAGCCTCAAAATAGCATTTTCAAGTGTTTTCATTTTTCCTTCATCAGTTTCACGTGGGCTCCTTCTTGGGCTCAAATACCTGCTAAAGCGCGAGTATTTAAGGGGAATGAGCCTGTGACCCCACATCCCTGCCCACATGGAGCCACAATTGCAGCCTTCTCCGACCTGCTGCTCTCCTGAGAAGGTCCATGTGCTTTGGTGCTCTGGTCAGACGGCCTAAGGCGCTCATTGCACATAGCTTTTCAGAACGAAATTCTTCTACCAGTGATGTGAATAGGTTTCCCAAACTTTATTTCACTTTCATCTATACGTATAAAATCCCCACTTGCCCACAAAGTTAAAGTAACTGTGCCTTGATGTAGCACTTCCATGTGCAGATGCTGCTCAAGCAAGCGCTTACCAGGCTGCTCCTCACCGGTAGGCACATTTCCTTAGTCTCATATGCCTGTTAATGGCAATATAAAGCACAAATGGAATATATTTAGCACTTTGTCATAGAGAATGATTATCTTAAATTATGGTCTCTTGTTTTACTTAAATCTTTCTGCTGAATTGAATGGCAAAAAGCTCAGATCTGCGAGGTCTTCAGCCTCGTGGAGCAGCCTAGGGAAGTGCTCTGCAGGCAGATGAATGCACACCATGCCCCACTGTGCCCATATCTCTGTTTAATCGCTGACTGCTCCCTGAGGGTTTAACCCGTTGGAGAAAGGAAATTCTGCTCTAAAACTGAGGCCCCTCTGCCTTTCCAGGGTGGAGTTATGGCTGGGCCCTTTTGCCCGTCTCCTCTGGGCTGGCACCCAGCAGCTATGCAGGCATCCCCTGGGGTTCGCACCCCCCGGGGACGATGGTGAATACTGTCCTATCAGCAATCAAGTGTCTGGGTTTGAACAGCCAAAAATTAGGGGGAATTTCTTAATTCTTACAGAAAACACCACGTGCTTGAGGACTACGCATTCCTTCCCCCTAAAAAAAGTAAGATTGCTGTAAAGCTAAAGATTTAACAAAAATTACGCATGTATTCCCTTTTAACTGCCTTGTTCCCCTTGTGACAAATATGGTTTCCATTTTCAGACTTTTCTCTGTCCAAAAGCAGAGGCTCAGTCAATAATGTGACTCCAAAAGCTGGAGCTTTGAGGAAGTAAAACACCCCTCCGCTTCCCAGGAGACTCTCAGTAACTTGTGAACACAAGCATGGCTGAAGGGCTTAGTGCCAGTGACTATTCACGGGGAGGTTAATAGCATTTGGGGACGTAGCTGGCTGAGAGCTGTGAGATTCGTCTGGCACAAATTCAAATTGGATTAAGGGCTTAGACCCAGCCTGGGTCCTTCACACAGGGAAAAATTTCAACTCTAAAGCCAAATGCCTCCAAAGTTTTGGTCAACTACAAATCTGAGTAATATTAATGTCTTCAAACACTCTGGTGCAAAGAAACATTCTCTGCCACCATTCCATAAGAGATTTCCTTCTACCCTGATGGCGTAAAGATATGTAGAGGGCCATAATGGAAGATGGATGTGCTTGAGCAGACAGCAAGCCCAGCAGAAGGCTATTGGCAAACCCTACTCTCCGTGCCTCCCCATCTTCCTCTTGCATTGATCGCTGAAGATCGCTAACTACAGCTTAATGCCCTGGTTAAGAGGTAAAGAGCATTGACTCTGCCGGCAGCGGTGCTCTCCTGGGCTTTGAATTCCTGGAATAATTCAGCAGAAGAGAATTTGGCTGTGTGTAAATATTTACCTGTCTATTCTCCTGCTTGGCAGGTGAAAATTAAACCAGCAGCGTGGGTGTGTACCACAGGTCTCCAGGGTCTTTTACTGTTCCTACAAGGCTTGTCTGTGAAAAAAGTGACTTGTGTAAAGACATTTTACCCACGGCATGGGGGAAGGATAGGTTAACCAGAGAGACAGCCTCTGGGAAGTGTGCCCAGGCCCTCTGCTCTCCCGCCATGGCCACCAGTGCCGTGAATCCCCTCTCTGCTGGGGGAGCACCAGAGAAGCCCATGGCACGGCATCTGTTCCCAAACCTGGAGTCCCCTCCAGGCATTGAGGAAAAGTCCCCCCGGGCACAGGTTCAATGAAGGAAAGGTATTTCCAGCCTCTGGCACAGCTCAGTAGCATCTCACGTGGGAAAAGCCTGCGAGGAGATCAGATCAGACCTTAGGCACTCAAATATGTGAATACAGGCAACAATTCCTCTTTCTTCAGCTTCCCTGCAGCTCTTCTGCATGCGCCATGTTTGCGTGAGACATCAAATGCAATAGGCAAAGGCTATACCACTTGCTCAGGGTAAGAGCAGGTCCAGCCAACAACAGGGGCACCCACCGCCCAATTTGCAGGGCAGGACTTTTGAAGACAAATTTTTGATCTTCTGGGAAAGGGTCTTAATCCCTACCCTGTGGACTCAAGTGTTCCTCTTCCACCCCCCAGCAGGTGCCTGAGGAGTGATCTTCAGCGTACACCCAGCTGGGGAAGCCCTTCGAATGCTCCCTCACTACAGGCAAATGGGAATAATTTGCAGAGAGAAATTCAAACCTGGCAGGGATGGATTTTTTCTCATTGCTAGCCATTAGGGTTACAAAGGGGGGAGAACTCATCTCCCGTGTCATGAATTATGCCAAAATGATAGTTCAAAAATTGTACAAACAATCAAAATAGTTAATCATAGAAATGACAAACTGAGCTGCACTCTCATGTCCAGGATTCATGTTCGCGTTTTGCATGGCTGAAGCTATTTGCTGAATTCAGCTGGAATTGGCAAAATAGCTTTGGCCACTCCGTGATTGCGCTCTTCTCGGAGATTAAATGATAAATGAGGAAATAAAAAACATCCGGCTGCGCTAAGGAGGTGAGGTTTGAGCTCCGGACCCGAGCACAGAGATGCTCTGCGACTCTGGGGGGCGGTCAGTCTGCTGGCAGGCAGGCACCGGGGGCTGTTGGATGTCAGGGCTGCTCATTTCAGCCTCTTATTTTTATTACCACGTTTTTTCATGTATTGTAATTTGTGTTATTTAGGCTTTACAGGGAGCAGAGAGCAGAGCAATTGTTCATAGGAGCAGCTTCCTGAAGCCTTTTGCTTGAGTCATGGAAAAAATGCCTTAAACGATATCAAACTATGATCCTGCTGTGATTTTCAGTGCAGATTTAAACGAAGATTACCAAACCCACACACAGAGGAAACTGCACCTTCTTTGGCCCAGAAGGCTTGAGCTCAGGCATCCTTGAGACACACAGCCCCATAGATGGACCTTTCTTCACTCTCCATCAACCCAACACCGAGGAAGATTCATGTCCTGAACATTTCATAGGACAAAGATAATGACATGCTGTGAACAGTAAATCAAAATAAATGCTGGAAGCAGGGCTTTAGACTTCGGACTTTTGTTGCTGCTATTAAATATAGATTTTTTTCCTGAGTATCCCTCTGATTCACCAGTCCAGCCTGGGTGACCCGGAGAGCTCCAAGTATTGTACGTAGGATGGGACAACAACAGGGTTTAGGTATATCTCTGTTAAAATCCCTATTTCCTTTTATACATAACCGGGAATAACTTTGCCAATGCTCACTACCATCAATCTGATTCCCTTCTAATGAAGCTTTGCTTCTTTGTCCGAAAACAGTTTGCAGTGAAAAATATGATCCCAAGGCTGAGATGTTCAGAGACACTTCTGGCAGTAAAGTATGCAAACCCCACCAAATTTCACCTAATCCCATCAGGCTTGATTGAAAAGCGCCGTCTCACACCACCCACACTGATGTGGTGCTTTTGAATCCATTGGCCAAATGCACACACTATTTAAAAGAAACAGATATCCCAAGGATGATCTATATCTGTATATTTGCATGAAATATAGAGATTAGGTAGGAAGACCTGTGTCAATAACCATGCTGGGAAAACGGGCAGAATTGTTACAAATTGCCAGAAATTGTGTCATTTCTCAGCTGTGATTATACCTGGGAAGAACCTGCTGGGGAAGGAGACACATATGAACTGGCTGATCAGTATCAGCCTGCTTCAGACGAGTCATCAGGCTGTTTTTTTGTGCCATTAGGGCTGTCATAGGGAATACAAGATCTTGGATCTATATTTCATTGGGATAGTTGTACAGGAAATAAACCATAACAAATCCTCCTGCTCGTAGATGAGGATGATGACCAGGATGACTGTTATTGTTATTAGTGATCGTAGTCCTATTTTGCTATTGTTCCTCTAAGAAGAGTAGAAAAATACAGCTCCTGTCCTGTGTTTCTTACGATCTTGATGTATAACAGAAGAGAGCAAGAAATGGTGGGAAAAGGAAAAGACAGGTCATTAACAATATTAATAAGTTGGGAATAGAGGTAATGTGCTCCAAAGCTTTTGCTGATACACTACAATGCTTCCTTTTGACTTCAATGGTATTTTCTTCAGAGCTTTGTATCCCTGGGTGGATCCAGGCACACTTCTGAGTACTCCGAATAATAATAGCTAATAATAGCCAGATTGAAAAGCTATGAAAAAGAGGGAAAGCAGTTCATTGTGTTCATTCCTCATCAGGTATTATTAAAATATGCCATTGATAATCCAAGAAAAGATCTTCAACTACAGAAGAGATGAAACAAATCTGGATGTGGAACGGATGAGCATAATACCAAATGCTTAGAGTGTGCTGGAACCTTGTACAACACCACAGTAAGTAACACCTAGAAATTGGCTCTGTTATAAGCCTACAGAAGGTGCCACCTCCAGTGGGCTGAAGGAGGCCTGGACACATTCATGCCTTAGCCTTGCTGAGACCTTCATTAGCATTTGCTTTCCAGGCTATTGAAGAGAAATAATAGCTGTGGCAGGTCTTGGAGCTTAAAAATTTTTGGAGCCTTTACCAGCCATCTCCAGTGAGAACTGTTTCACATGGCTGTAGCTGTGGTGATGTTCCTTTAGCAGAAGGGGAGGGAGCAGTCGGGCGGTGATCCTCCGAGGTCACGTGGCAGTCCCTGGCAGTCACCGTTCAACAGTGTCAAGCCAGTGACCATTGAATGTGTAGCAATAGGACGAGGGGTAATGGTTTTAAACTGGAAATGGGGAGATTGGGATGAGATCTGAGGAAGAAATTCTTGGCTGTGAGGGTGGTGAGCCCCTGGCCCAGGTTGCCCAGAGAAGCTGTGGCTGCCCCATCCCTGGAGGGGTTCAAGGCCAGGCTGGACGGGGCTTGGAGCAACCTGGGCTGGTGGGAGGTGTCCCTGCCCAGGGCAGGGGTGTGGCATTGGGTGGTCTTTAAGGTCCCTTCCAACCCAAACCATTCTATGATTCGATGAATGGACACACCATAATGTACCCAGTCTTACAAAAAAGATGGTTATTAGACTTTCCATGAGACTGACAACCAGGACTGTGCAAAGCAGGGATTTACAGCCTGTAAGCCCTCACATCTCATTCCAAAATACAGATAAAAGCCTGACATTTCCTCAAACACCATGATTTTATACAGATCCTGGGAACTCACCCTTCAGATGGCTGTGCTACATGCTGATGAGTCAATCTGTTCCATTGGATGTCTTTGGAGAAGGACAGAAATAACACTCCCACTGTCCCGTGAAGAGAGCTGGAGAGGAAATGTCAGCCAACAGCATATGCGGGGTATTGAGCGTGCAAGCACTGCAGCCGCGTGGGGACCAGACGGGCCTGGGCATCTGCTTGCAAAGATGAGGCCAGGCAAAAATGAACCCTGGCAGATGGCTGGATGGGGTGCTCCATCCTCTCCTTGTGCGATGGCCTTGCCAGCCACACTGAAGCATGGAGCAGAGTGTCTGGGAGACTAAGAAATGAAGCAGCTCAGGACTAGGCACGCATTGCTCCTGCCACGGGCAAAATGGGTCAATTATTTAGCATTCATGTTCTAAGGCTGAGCGCAAATGTGTGTGCTACAGCCTTGTTTAGCTCACAGGAAATTGTTTTCTTGAGTGACACATTGAAGGTCATGGTTTATCAATCATGTACAAGGTAGAGATGATACAGTTGGTTGTAGCAGCTTCCTCCCGTAAAACACATTCCAAGGGAAAATGATTGGTTTTGCCATGTTCTGTGGGAAAAGTGATAGACTAAGATCACTCTGCTCCTTTGAATTGTGCTTTTAGCTCCTCGCTGTCTTTACAAGTTTATTTCACACTTTCTGTGCCTGGCTCCCCTCTACACAAAGCAGCATGTGGTAAATATTTTAAAATATTTATCCATGTTTTCTTCAGCACTTATTTTCAAAACCTTCCTCTTACTGTCTTGCCTGGCAGTGATCTAAGTGACTGTGCAAAACTCTCATACCTAAAATAGTACATCAAGGAAACACCTTGGGAGCAGTCAGTAACTGAGATAGTGAAAATACGAAGCTTAACGAGAAAATTCCCCTCAAATAACTAATTCTAACATGGAATAAAAAGAAATCGGAGCGATCCATGTTCAAGAAGGGATTAATGTAAGAAATCTCTGTGGTGGTGGAAAACTGGGATGATTACAGAAATGACAGAGAAATCTAAAGCTCTGTTTGCATTCATATTGCCAAGAGACAAGAGGTTTTTTTCTGGACCTTTGCTTTAAGGAGTTTTTCTTTGCTTTGCGTATGTTCTTGTGTGCAGAGAAGAGAATTAAAAATGTCAAGAAGACGACGAACATATTCTAGCGTGCTACTTGCATCCCATCAGGTTCCTACCTCTTGCAGGAGAGCAACATGTAGATTTTCTGGCTTTCATGAATTTCTTTTCCGAATCTGACCGTACGTTGAACGAGGTCGGTAAGGGATGTTTATATTCACAGGAGAGCTCATAGCAAATTCTGCTCTGGCTTTTATCAGGAGGTTCAAGGAGGACAATTCACATCACAGTTGTAGCACTATCACCAAACCTATCTATGCACTTATATGGTTTCCTCTGTGTGAGGACTTCACCATCGTGGGTGGATTCTTACCTCACAATAATAGACCAAGATACATTCCTGTGGTATTGACACCAGTTTACAAATGAAAAAAAAAAAAAAAAAAACAAAAAAACCAAACCAAACAAAACCCAAAAAAAAACCCCAAAACTAAAAAATGTTCTAATTGTCTGACTTAATGACTAACACAGCTATTGAGTCCTCTTTGCTTTATGTCCTATTTGAATACAGTGTATTATTCAGTAAAGGCTGTAGTCTCTTTTTAGAGTCATGGGGAATCCAACAAAACTCTTGTGAAATTGTTCCAGGATTAATTATATCGCCGCTTAAAAGTTGTGCCATATTTCTAAGTCTGCCTTATTAATTTTCTAGCTATTGGAATAAACAGAAAAACCCTTCCACAGAAATTCAACAAATAGCCAACATGAAGGGATGCCATACATTCTTTGTTCCTTGATGCCCGAGAATTTAGTAAACTGTATTAAGTCACTCAATGTTTGTTTTTACCTTTTTTAACAGTCATTGCAATAGCCACACATTAGCACCCTCCTCTCTTTGTAATTTACTACTCTCCTAATTAATGTCATCTGCAATCTTAATTGGTGAGAATTTTTGGTTATTGTTTCAAATATTAACAAAGTTAAGATACAGTATTAGAGATATCAGCTGGATAATAACTTCCTGACAGCTAGAAAGACTTTAATTCACATAGTAGCTGCCATGCCAACTATGCATCATCCTAGTCATTGATCTGAAGGTCAGATGGTACCAAATGCTTTACGGAAATCTAAGGATACATCAATATAAGCAATGATATGAATATAGCCAGCTCAGATGTTTCCAGCAAGGTAGCCACAAAAGCTATAAAGCTTATCAAATAGGCTGACTCCACATTCAGGTCACTATCCTCTCAATTTTTAATGGTCTAGCTACTGCTAAAATGCCGTTGGAAGGGAAAATATTTAATCATTACATGATACAGTATAAGATTAGCTAGTTATTGGTTGGGTGGGGTTTTTTCACATAAATGAAAAGACACCTACCCCTGCTGCTGCCTGAGGACTGGGAGGGGGCAGGACTGAAGGTGACGGTAGGTGGGTAAAGCATGCAAGGTCACAACGGCAGACCATTCGTATGCAGTCGATTTAAAGTTGATATCCCAAACTATGAGCCTGTCTGTCTGTACACCCAAGCTAACACCCTTGTCAAGTCGGCTCACCAAAAGCATAGAACAACCTGAATTTTTGAAACATTTCTAGTTCTCAAGCCAATGGAACTCAGGATACTTCCTATACCGAGACTTTACATTTCAGAAATACCCCCCCATATCAAACTTACATCCATCAGGTAACTCTGGATGCAAACAAGAACTCAGTGTGCACATGTCTCTATGTGGAGCACTCATTTTCTTCATCCCTGTGCCACTGCAGGTCAAAGATTTGAAAGTTACCCCTGTAAACCTCTCCAAACTTCATGAGAGAAGGAGAGAGATGCCAACACTAATTGATGCCGAAACATGGCCCAAAACCCCCTAGCCACGATGAGCCCAGAGCTGATTCTCAGATAATACCAGTTCAAAAGGCAGATTTTAGATACCGGTGGTGCAACGCTCTCCCAGGTGATGTCTTGGCAACATTATTATGTCCTCTGTGATAAATGAAGGCAAGCACGATGCCCACTTGCTCCAGAGTCCTTCTGAGTCATCGGGTCCCCTGTGTGACAGCAAGCAGTTTCTGGTTGCACCACGGAGGAGTATGAAGCTGTAGGCATTTCCTAATCTGCTTCATAAGGGAGGTCTTACCACAGAGTTCAGACGGCTGATACAGCTGCCGTGCATGGCCTCACCGTGTGTCCATCCCTTTGCTGAGGTAAAGCAAACACGGGGAATATCTTCCCATCTGAGCAGCATCAGGTTTTCTTCTGCAGTTCTCCTCCTCGCGTTTTCAAACCAACCAACACAAACACTCCGTTCTCAGTCATACGAGTATCCAGTCACATTTTCTTAGTAGGAGGTATCTTCTGCCTACAGTAAGAGTTGAAAGACAGCCTTTTTCATCCCTTGACAGTCATTGTAGCATAGCTCGCATGGGTATGCAATATTCCCAGCATGGAGACGTTCACTGGTTCTTTCTAAAAGCAAAAGGATGAGATTCCTAACTGAAATAGTTCCATGGAGTCAAAGGAGGTGATGCCACCCACCATGTGACGGAGTTCTCACCAGGGTGAAATGGTCAGAATTGGAGCGAAAAGGACCTGAACAAGTCAGGTGTCTCTCATCTTAATTGTGAATTGCAGAGTCTGTGGGAGAGGGACCATCCTTGCCTGGTTGTCTGCATTGTGCTGAAGGCAGCTGGGTACTTGCCCCCAGGTGCTGTTAATATGCAAAGATTAAATAGTAATTGCTTTAACAAGATAGCGTGGGGAAGAAGCCTGTTTTCCTCCCAAAACCACAAGAGCCTCCTATCTGTATTCAGGTTGGAAAACCTGCTTATGGTGGTTTTGGGATTTTTTTAACAGCCTAGTTTAATCCTTATTAAAATTCTCTCCAAAAGGTAGAAGGTATTAATTTCATTTCCCCCCCTACCAGATATGACATCTCTCCCTTGGCAACTCTGAAAACCTCGGGCAGCTCTAAGGAGGGGTACATTTGAGTTTCAACCAATGAGAGAGGCATTATGTTGTGGTCCTTTTCAAGACGGACTTGTTTTCAAGCTTTCTAAAACAGAATTAATCAATAATTACAGCCATCATCAGCATGGGAGCCCCTGGAGTTTTATTGCTCTGCGTCACATTGCTCTGTGACCTAGAGCAATACACAGTAGTTTCGTCTGTTGGAAAATAAATCACATTACATTTTTGCATGCACATATGGTTAAGGCTTATCTTCTTTAGTCGTGAAGGAACAGAAATTTCTTCTGGAATTGCCTCTTTCATCTACATTTAGTAATCTTAATATTTGGGACACAAAATGATTTCCAAGCCATGTTTGCCAGCTGGGTTTAATCCTTTGAGTTTTTAATTTTGAAAACTATATGACTATGTTAATTTGCAGAAGTAAGATTAAAATAAAAACATCTTTGTGTTTGTACTCAAAGTGCAGAGATTTCCATGCCTGAGTATCTGAATGAATAAATACATGTTCCTTTGAATTTCTGATCAGGAAATTTTCCACAATGGGGAAAGTCTTCTTTCTGATTAACTTTCTTAAACAAGTTCAAGTGTGTATTCAGGATAGGAAGTTGAAAGTCATAAAGCTGCATTTCCAAACACTGGGGGTGGGAAGCCAGGAAAAAGAAGGGAAAGCGGTTGTTACTGCCGCAGAAAGCACCTTCCTGCTGAAAGACAACTGGAAGAGTTGCAAGAGGTGACGAAGTCAAAGGTGAGTGACAGGTTTAAATGCTGTATCCGTTTCAAATATAGAGACAATTAATATGTAATGAAGGCCATTAGCAGTGGATGCCTATCTCATTCCCCCGCCAGAGACGAAGCTCAGTACTACCCACATTGAAACACAATGTAGGAGCTTTAGTGGGATCCTCACGGTCATTGCGAAGGATAAGTGTTATCCAGATCGATAAACGAGTGATAATAACAGAGAAAGAGCAAGACAGCATTGGACCTAGGCTCCAGTCCCTGCAAAAAATTAAGTACTTAAGCCTACAGCAGGGGCTTGCCCTACTCCAGCATGTGCAGAAGCACTGCCAGGACAGGGATCCAAAACTGCTGCTGTAAGGATTAATGGTGTCTTTCTCTGTCACACCTGCCCTGCTGACCCATGGAGAGCGGAGCACCAGTTATGTTTGCTTCTTCGCAACGCCAATGCTGCGGTGGAGCTGAAGGAGAAGGGGGAAACTGTCAGGGAGCTGTTTCCTGAATAGTGGAGCTATCAGAGCAAAAATACAAATGTTTGAAAGCAGCTACTCCAGGTGGCTTCTTGATAGCTCAGCCAAGCACGCTGAGATCTCTTACCTTTCAGAAAAACCCATCATGTGCTCCTTTTCTGTTCGATGACTCGTGCATTCTCCATAGATTTGGCCTTCTGTGGAGGGAGTGTTTTTCCACAGTATGAATGAAATTGGGCGGCCCAGCAAGGACTGTGATATCCATGCTACACGGGTAGTATTTTGCGATCCTGTACCATGACTTCGTTGTACAGGCTACTGATTCCACCTCTCCATTGACACTCTCCCTTTGATGGGACGCCAGGACTAAGCACAGCCTATCATGTTGAGGCTTTTCCACACTATGTGTAAAGTCTTCAAAACGCCAGCTGCGTGGGAGCTGTGGTAGATGCGGCCACATAATTCCCTGGTGGGGGATTCTGGGGCACCCGCTGATTCCTGGCGGGGAGGACTCTGTTTTTCAGGGCAGAGACGGCTCCTGCAGGAGGATCTGAAAGAGGCAGGGAGTTTTTGCCGTGCATCAGTGCCATCGAGGAACACATACAGGCAGACAGACAGGCATCCAAAACCACATGAGATCAAACATGGAAAGATGCAAACAGCTGCATCTGCAGAAATATGTCCCGGCGGAGATCACTGGTGAGAAGTCATTAGCAGAGCACTCTGTTTTCCTTTAAAAGGTCTCAGATTGACAGTGGTTAGCAAACTGTAGTGTCACAGTGCGATACATGACCTCCTGATGGCTTAAGCAGGCTATGAATAAACTCAGGCTGCAGATTACAAGGAGGTTTGTAACACCAGGAGCAGCGAGGCTCTCGAACAGCTTCCCAGTGACACCCCCAGTGAGAGCAAAATCAAAGCACCTTTGAAATGAAATATACGACTGATTTATGATCTCAATGGCTCACCACCTGGAACTCCAAGGGACATTCTGTGGTCCCTGAAGGGGTCCTTGCACCCACTTTGCTCTTCCCAGTCCTCTGCACAACCTGTCTGATGGGGACTTGGAGTGAGAGTCCAGCAGCAGAGAGGCAAGGAGCTAAATATCTTCTGTGTTTTTCAGCAGCACCAATAACAGAATACGCCCCAAACAGATGGTGACCAGGATGAAGTGCGTTTATTCCACTCTTAAATCACCCACTAGCACCGTTGAATTGACGTCCCCCATCCTGCTGTGGCCAACAGAGGGGTGAACAGCCTTGTTTGTCTCCCCTTACGCTCTTGCTGGAGAAGGAAGCCCACAGCATGACCTCCACAAGGCAAGTGGAAAGGCAATGGCTTTGAAGACGGGCACTGCAGCAGTGGGGAATTCTGTACTGGATGTAAATGTAATATACGGGGCTAATTGGACAAGCTTGACTGGTTTGTGTAGCAATCCCCTGGGCTGAGCTTAGGCAGTTCTGTGCTACTGCTGTGATCAGAGATACTCAAGCCATGCCACCGCAGAGAAAAAGTCTCCAAGAAAAATGTTTCGCCTAAGAAAAATGTTTGCTTCCCTCACTGCCAGGTCAAATTGGCACATCAAATTTAATACCTCATCATGACCCTCTTCTAGCAGAAGAAAAAAGGTTTCCTAGACTATAAACACTTTGGGGCAGAATGTGTCTTTCCCTGTAATTTATTTTGTGCTAGCTTGATTTCTGTAAGTTAGGTGCCAAACAGACAGGCAGTATTCAGAAAAAAAAAAAAAATTCAACTGGTCATAAAAATTAGGAAGAAAGATATATCTTGTTAGGTCAAATGATAAAAAGCTCATCTGCAGACCCATAAAGGAGCAGGGGGAGACAATGGTGGGGGGACCCCAAATAGCACCCTGCTCCGCTGGCTGCCCCCAGGTCCATGCCAGGAGCCATCAGCCCATCAGGCCCATCTCCACAAGCCCAGAGGACCAGCAGAGCAAAAAGGCAGGTGAGGGGAACCCAAATTAAGGATGAGTGCTGGGAATGAGCCACCCCATCCAGACCCTCCCTGGGCTGACCCAGAGGACCCTCACCCCCAAGGGCCAGAGGTGTCACCCATGAGGAAGAGTCGATGCTGGAGCACCTTTGGGTCTGAGGTATCACTGCCCAGGGGTGTGGAACACGTTAGGGGATGCAGGGAAGGGCATTTTGGGATTACACAGGACTGATTTTGGGATTTTGGGATGGAAGAACCAAGGGTAGGGGAAGGGACAGATTTAGGTGATTTGGCGAGGAACAAGGATGGGGAAATAGAGGCATGAGGGGGTAGAAAAGGCCTGTTGAATGTTGGCTGGTCAGTGTGCTGGTCTTTTTTATAGAGGTGGAATCTACAGGCTTGGGAATCATCATTTGCCATTGTTTTTAAGAAGGAGCCTTTAAGGAGAGCAATTGAATGTTCACATTTGACAATAGGAATAGCCAGATTTGTTATAACTCTCACCTAATCTGGGCTATGCACAATCATTAATGCTATCACCAAATGCCTTAATTTAATAAAACTTATGAAAAGAAGCTTAGTTATCGATATTTTTTTTTTCAGTAGATGAAAGCTTTCTGTGCTTCAGGAATATTGCTACATAAAAGTTAATGCAGAATAGATGATTCAATATCCTACAGCAAGTGTAGGAGTAAACAATGCCTAAATATTTAAAAAGCAGGAAGATAAGAATACCAAAGCACAGTAATATAGTATGCACATATCCTACATCTCTCATCCGTATTCCTTAAGCCTGTAAAAATAGCTATGAATTCTTTTATTTACCAATTTAAGAGAGAGCTTCATAAAGCACGATTTAACTGCTAAATGCTGAATGAAAATTTTTGTAGGGGTTGTATTTAGAAACTCATGTTTATATTCAAGCAAAGACCAAAATTCCTCTTTTCTACACTCTCCAAAAGCATGAAAAAGCCTGTGCTGTGTTTTTAAGTGCCTGGAGAGTAATTGGGGGCAGCTGGTAGAGGACCTTTCCTGCAGGGTCTGTGCCTCCCCTGGTAGCACTAGAGGAAGCTTGTACATCTGATACCCCTCTTCCCACCTTATTTCTCAGTCTCTTCCAAGTCACTGTAATTTATTATAGTAGTCAGATGGAGCGTGAGTAAATGGGAGATTTCTTATTCTGCGTTGATCCTGACCTTACATTGGCTAAGAAAGCAAGCCAAGTTTTTACTCGAAGAACAAGTTTGTGCTACGGCACTGAACTGAGACACAGAGAGCCAAGTAAGCGCAACAGATTTTCCACCTGTGTGACCTCTGGCAAGTCACTTATTTTCTCTCTGCCTTCATCGACCGTTAGCAAAGGGAGGTGACATTAATTCCTACATCTCCTCTGAGGGTCTGATTCGTCAATTAACATGACACTGCTGGGTTATTCATGCAGTGCTTAGCACTGCTGGGAATGGCTCTGTGTTTAACCCCACTTCTGCCACTGGACTAAAAACCCCAATCAGTAACAAGACCCCACTTGGCCCATGCAGCAGCGCTGCTGCCCAAACAAGAAGACCATACCTAAGATAAGACCCGGTTGCCAAAAATTCTGCCAACTTCTGCAGCTGCAGTTTTTCTATCTGTAGTAACAGTGCTGTTCCTGGGTTTGATGGGAACACAGGGGCTGCAGAGGGGATCGTGGCCTGGCAGGGAGCGGCGGGCCACTGGCAACCACACAGCTGAGCACTGGGGTCTCCCTGCGGAGAGGAGCCAGTTCAGCACGGGAAAGGAGGTCTCAGGATTGCTTGGCTGACTCTCCCTAACGTGCAGGGGGTTCTTTGAATCAATGCATTTCATTAAATGCCGATGAAACATGTTGAAATATATTGTTGAAATGTTGCAATATGTATGAAATATATAAATATCTATGAAATACCTGTCTACTTGCACAGCCAGGAAAGGCAGGAGTGTGCACAACAAATCAAAGAGCTATAAAAAATCAAAGCCTGCTTATCTCTGTGAAAGCAAGATTATGGGGGAATGAGTTGGGTTTTTGCCTCTACTTTGTCCCTCAAAGGTGGGTGGTTTCTGTTGGAGCTTCTTGCTGGGAGAGGAGGCAGTGGTTGGTGCCACGCACCGTGGGCAGGACCAATAGCTCATGGCTGAGCCATCCCCCCGGAGCAGGACACTCGGCCCAGGGAAGACCCTGTGCCCTCTCTCAGCGTTCCAAGGAGCCCAGGACATTCTCAGACAGTTCAAAATTTGGTCATCTCAATGGCATTGGAAGCCAGGAGGAAATCTGACACGTCGCTGCCGAACCTTACATCAGGAAAATCTGAGCTCTGCTTCAAGCAGGTGCTGCTTTTAAGGATACGTGTTTCATCCTAATCAATGTGAAAGTTGCATATTTCATGAAGTATATTGGCAAAAGCTTCTAAAGGGAAAAAAAATGTTAAACGACGTTTCTGAGAAGTGCAATTTTTACGTTTTCCTTCCAACACACTTACTTAGTGACCAGAATACCTTTGGAAACTCCTGAGTGTTTACAGTTCCCATCTACCACACTGGTTCCTTGAATCTCTGAGAGACAGCAAGTCCTGCTTTGGAAAATGAGCCCAAATCACTTAACTTCAGAAACAGACACTTGTAAACAATAGCCAGCACTTTTACTCTGCTTCTCTGAGCTGTAAGTGGATCTTGAGGTTTGGCAACTGAACCAATACAGGACATATTTCATCTCAGACATTTTCTTTAGAATGAAGTGACAAAGATGTGAATAAGGGTCATTTATAAGAAAACACTGCTGCTCCTAATACGGGCTATTTGAATAAATAAAGATCAAAAGAAAGGAAACATTCTCAATCTACTTGCTTTTGGTGGGTGGTTGTGGTTGTTTTTTTTAAATGTGAGATTAGGCTTTTTTTTGGCTTCCTTTCGATATTGGATTACCTTCCACAGGCCAATATCCCTACTTAGTCAAAGGTAATTTAGATATCGCTACCTTTCATTTCCCGAATTGCAAAATCGAGTGCAAAGTTGTGTCTTGATATAGTGCAATGCCATCAGAGGTGGTGAGGGACTTGCCGGGGAGCTGGCAGAGCTCATAATGGCCAAATTCTCCTCTCTGGGAGCTGATTTTGTTAGAGCAAGCTGTAAAATGCTCCGGTCTCTTTATTGTTGCTATTTTTAGTCCATAGGTGATCTGGTTAAGCTCCAGAAGCCTATATATCTTGGAAATATTCAACAAGAAGCATCAAGTCTGGAGCAGCAAACTTGATTTCCAGCAGTCTGTTCTGGGGCCAGTGGATGTTTCAGTTCTCAGCCGCGACTCCTCACAGTAATGAAGTGATGACTCGGAGCATGGATGCAGGACAGCAAGCCCTTAAAACAATCATTAAGAAATTCATCCCTAGTTGTCTGCAAAACTGGATGGATGGTGGCGAGTGGTTGTTGAGTTCAGAGGAAATTTTCAAATAGATTTTAAAAAAACAACTGGAAAGAAGAAAGGAATAGCCATTTCTCTATTCCCAAGAAGGCTCTAAAAAGAATAAATTGTTTTCGGTTGCTGAAAGGAAGATTTGAGCTGGGCATTGTGAAAAAATCTTTCTAGAGCGAAGGGTAATAGAGTGGCGGAAGAGATGGGTGGAGGTTGTCACATCTCTGCGCTGGAGGTCTTGGAGCACAGGTTAGATCCGTATCTGTCAGAAAAGGGTTCTCTATGATCCTTTCTTGAACTACAGGGGCAGAATACATGGCTTTCATTCCAATTTGTGACACAGGACAAAAATCACATGATCATGGGGCTCCGGGTTCTCCTTTGCTGATTCATCTAGAGATGTTACTTAAATCTTGAGCCTTTGACTGTGATTTGGGATTCCTGAGACTTTTGAAAGCACAATGTCCGTCTGAGCTGAAAACAAAATAGTCTCCTTTTGATCAAAACAGAGAAAGATTTCATTATTCGTATTTCTTACACCAAAACTGCCACCAGTTATTGTCTCCAGAATGAGCTGAAAAGGCTGGAGACCTTAAAAGACACATTTTCAAAACACCTCTCAGTGCGTACAACTATTCCACGGGAGCCCTTGCATGCACTAATACCAACCATGTGGTTGGAGCCCTCGGGGCACGGATTCCAAATTGCTTTTTGCTTTGACAATGAGCTGATCAAACTCCCTGATTGCTCCTTACAAGTCCTCTCCTATTAATAGCAACGCTGTCACCGGGCTCCCTTCATTGTGCTCAGCCGTGGAAACACAGAGCCGTATTTCAGATCCCAGCGATTTGGTGTGTTGTGTGCTCCTGAACAATGCTATCACTCTGCTCATCCGTTTCGGGTGTCACCAGAGACCATCACTCATCTTTATGGAGCAATCATCCTTGTATTTTATTTTTTTTTTTCCCCCCTGAAAACATTGCCCTTTTTTTTTTGGCTCAAAGGCTACGTTGCCTTACAGTTTTTGATGCCAGTTGGAGCAGCTATTCATTCCCAAATATCTGACAACTGTGGTCTACTGTCAGAATATATTAGTCAGGGGCTGAAATAGGCCTGTTACGGCAGGGATTTCAGCAGGGGGATCCCAGGCAGTAGAAGTAGGACCCTTCGCCCACCACTGCACATCTCCACGGCAGCCACGCTCAGCTCTCCTCTTGCTCAGAGGAGTGAAAGAAGTGCCCTGGGGGGCAATTCATCGTGTTTTTTGGATGAAGGAACTCCACCAAAAATTGCCTTTTACTTTCCATGGATTGTGAAGGGAGCCTTGATAATTAGCTCAGGGTGCCAGCATCCACATTTCTTACAAGTGAAGTACACAGATAAGTGAGTAGTGTCAAACTGACTCCAAAAAAACCCAAGCAGACCGTGATGGGACTGAAAACACAGTTAAAAACAGGCATTAACTCATAGGCCTAATTCTAAGTGTCTGTTAAGGTATCTCACTAAATTTTGGCCTTGTTATTAATGTTTACATACAATATATGAATATAAGTGTGTGTATGCACATTTGCATGCATGTATATTTTATTTATTAATCGCATTATAAAAATTTACAAATAATCAAGTCACACAGATGACAATATTCATTGAAAGGAAAGAGTTTATTTGATTTTCCGTGTAGCAAAGAATTAATAATATTGCAATCAATTGTATTTGAAAAGCAATACAGATCAGATGTCATCTGTACACTATTGTTTTAAGTTTTAAGTAGGCTAGGCAGAGTTTAAATTAGACTCCAGCGACACACAAAGACTATTTCAATTAGAGAAATCTCTTGTGATCTAATATTCTTAGCTTTAAAGTCATCCTGCATAAATATTTTATTACATATTTGATAACACTTTTTCATAATCAAGAAACCAATGCATAGATCTGAAATACGTGCATTTAAAGAGCTGCTGACATGACATGGGAAACTTTGAAGAATATTCTATTTGGGAATTCATTCAGCTTGGGGCAAAATTCAGAAATAACGTTTAAGTGGGGGGAGCTGAATACATTACACATGCCCACACAGGTCTGAAACAAAAGCTCAGGTTTGCTCCACCACTTATTTTAAGTGTAAGAGTGTATTTCTGTGCAGTGGAGTCACATTCATACTGTTACAAAACACTCCTGAATACCTTACCGAATCAACACTAAAGTGAAATTTAAAAGAAAAGACCAGGCCTACACAGTACAATGGAGGATAAACATTAATTGTTAGGGGATTTTTATTAAAGTCCCACATAGAGAGCCCTTTGGGAAAAAACAGTGAGAAAATCACCACATAATTCAACACTACGAAAAACATAGTGTTGGAAATCAGCCAGCTAGGCGAAAGCAGCCATAACATTTAAAGGCGTCGATTATCACATGTCTAATATTATAGTGGGTTCATTCAACAAGAGAAAAATACAACCTTTTTTTTCTTCAGAAGCTGACGTGTTTAAATGAGATATAATGGCCACATTTTTGATTACGTGAATAATTACTTTTTAGAACAAATGTGGTGGGCTGTGGTGGTCGGTAGTTTTAAAGCAAGAAAGAATTTCTGATATAAAAATAGTCTTGGTTCGCCTCCAAATTATTAGGGTTTAAGGAAAAAATGCCAGAGGGATGTTGACCACCTCCCTTGCAGGCAACGGAGCTGCGTGACCAGGAGGGTTCCACAGCCATAACATCTATGAAATCCGAAAAAATAAAAGCATGCTAGAAGCTGGCATTCATCTTCTGAATTAATAACATGATATCATTTATCAAGAACAATACATCAGAGTGTAACGGCATGGGCATGTTGTTTGTCTTTGGTTTAAACGAGCCATTAAGATAAATCTAAAGAGAAACAGCGGCTACTTAATTAGGATAAGAGTCTCGCATTGTACACAGATTAAGTAAACAACCCGGCTTGTTGGCGTGGGCAATTAGTAACCAACTGCTGACCCTCCTCACTCAGGTCCAGCCTTTTCTCCCAGCGAAATGGGATTCGTAATCCCTCTGCAATCCTGATTTGTAAAGTCCTCTAGTCAAACGCATCATTAATTTAAGAATAGTTTAAAGGAGTATGTTGGCGTAATTAATTCCTGATGTATTCATAATCTGGGCTAAAGTGAGTGGCAATGCATGAGTGCGAGTCAATTAAACTGTTAAACTGGATTAAGGAGTGAGCCAAAATCACTTCTATCAACAGGCGCCTTTGCTCAGATGCTCTCAAGCTGCCTGTGGTTATTCATTTTTGGGTAAGGTGGGCACAGCATCCTTTGGGAAGGACAAAGCAGTCAGTGCTCCATGTAGTCATTCCCACCCAGCACATCAATCGTG